>JANHFX010015210.1:0-13057 GCA_027560015.1 Chloroceryle amazona | reverse complement strand
ACCCCTCCGTGCGGAAGGCCCCGCGCACGGGGCCAGGGCCTCTTTGTAGAGCCGCGGCCGGGGTGGGAAAGTTTGGAGGAAGCAGAAGAAAAGCCTCCCCCCCCCGGGCCCGGGCTCAAAGTGCTGCCTCCCTGGGGCACAGACCCGTCCCCAGCTGGCCCTGGCTCTGGCCACTTCAATGGGCTCACCCCGGGCACTGTCCTATGTCTAGCCCAGGGCTGGTGCTGCCCAGCACAGTGGGATGGCAGACACTGGGGAAGATGCAGGAAGGTGCAGGAGGGGACACAAAGGGGTTTGCTGGGAGCTGGGGCTGCTTCAGAGAAAGAGGAAGACAGCTCAAAGAGGTGGAAGGAAGGAAGGAAGAAAAGGAAGGAGGAGATCCCCACAGCTCCCAGGAGCTGTCCCTGCTGGCAGACAGACCCTGATCGGGGCTGTGCAGAAGCCAGAAGATGTAAGGGTCCCCAAAACCAGCAGGATTGAGCTTGGGAGCAGATGCCTTTCCCAATGCGAAGAGCCCAGGAGCAGTCTGGGGATGCAAGCTGGCAGTGTGACCAAAGACCCGTTCAATAGCAAAGAGAACCAGGGCACATCAAGGCACAGACACTCCTGAACTGGAAGCACTGGGAAGAAGGGGATAGGGGTGTGGGGAAGTGTGCAGGGCTGAAAGGGCACTCTTCCCAACCCCTTGTGATTCGCACAGACTTCTTCGACTCCAGGGCCTTTTCTTACAGAAGCTATAATTATATTACAGAGTTCCTGTGTAAGCTACTGAGCTTTATTAATTAATCCTGCTTGGTCTCACCCCAGCCAGGGCCCTGGCCTCATGCAGAGATGTGGAATTTTCCAGGAAAACTTGAAAATCATCATCAAGGAGAAGAAAATGTTTGCACTCAGCCTTTAAAGTGTAAGGTGGAGAAGGGGCTCATTTCTCTGGTTGGGCTGTGAGATGGGGAGAGGCAGTGAACGCCCAGTACAGCTCTGGGGTGTCCCTGACCAGAGCTGCCCGGAACCAGAATGGTATTTTCCCACAGAAGCCCCGAACATGGGAAATTTGGCTTGGGGGATTCCTAACTGCAGACTTGGAAATGGATAAAGAGAGGCTTAAATACCCACACGGCTGTGCCTCCATCTGAGCTCCCAGTTGAACTATCACAGCCCAGTACTCGACTCGAGGAGCTGGCGGGACAGAGGCGAGAGGTGCCTGATAACGTGTTTGGATGGTCTAAAATGAACTTACTCCTCAAATGATCCAGGAGCAGACACGGCACGAGGCAGAGGGACGCAGCTGATACCCAGCCTCTCTGCAGGGATTTTGCTTAGGGATATGAGAGGCTGTCTGAACCCCAAACTGAGATGAAACCTGGAGAACTCTATAGATTATACAATTAAAAATGTTAGCTAATGTCGTGACATATAATGAGGAGCTTATGCCCTCAGACTGCCTCACCCTTCCCAGCTTCCACTGGGCCATTACAGAGAAGAACAAACGGTACTGCCCCAGCCTGTGCATCCCCCCGACGCCCTTCCCAGGCACATGTACTTGGGGAAGGCACCTGCCTGCCTAGAAGCTCATCTTGGAGGATAGGCACAGACACTCCCAACCCTGCTACAAGCTGCAGCTGCAAAACAAGAGGCCAGAATCTTGTTAAAAGGATCTCACAGAAAAGTTTGGCTTCAAAAAGCAACAGCAGTTTTTTCTGCGGTGGCCGGGATGAATAAAAAGCTCATCTGATGAAAGTTTCATACTTCAGAGCTCAGGGAATCACCCTCCTTCCTTCCCTACACAGAACACTCCCAGTGCACCAAAGATTTAGTACCTGAGCACAGTCTACTCGCCGAAGGGTTCCGAGTACCAGTGTGGTTGTGTATCCCTGTAGAAACCCACCCAAAGGTGCACCCCTGCACTTCTGCACGCGTGGCACGGGCAGTCGTGCACAGACACCCGCAGACGGACACGCTTTCCTTCCTCCTCCTCGCTCCTATCACTCGTGCTGATGAAACTCTGCCGCTTAAGAAACACCAGCAAGGCAAAAAACCACAAACAAAACTCGCCCCAAATGGAGACTCCTTAGTACGCTCTACCCACCCACAGTGGCTGGGATCCTGAGCGTGTCTAGTTCTGTCCCAGCTTAATCTCTTGCCTTAAATTAGGTAAACTCACTCCAACCAGGAGCCACTGGCTTCCAGCTTCCATCCTGAGAAAGTAAAGGTGAGTCAGACATCAACAAAATAAATAAAAACAGAGAAAAAGGCACTAATTGGTGAGCACCTGCCTGCAAGGAACGGGAAAAATACACCCCCAAAAAAAAAACCTCTAGGAAAACAAAATGCACCGACATCTTTTTATTTTGTTTTTTTCGGTAATTATACTAAAGATGAAAAACTCATAATAAACATCTCCCAGTCCCCACCTGCTAACAGTAATTATAATAGACTCAACAATAAATGGTAAAGCAGAGCAGTGCTGCATCTCGGGAATTCTCTAGGGTATGTGGATTAGCTCGGAAAGCCTGAATGATTAAAATACACTAATTAAAATTTTGTGTTCCTTGGTAACTCGTCTGCCTGGGCCCCTGGTGTTGGCAAAATGGGAATTAACGTGACAAAAGCAACACAGAGGGTTTTTGTTTTAAATAAAGAAGGGGGGGAGATCTATATAAACAAGTTCTCTCTGCGCACACACACAAATTCAGAGGGACACAAACTCTTAGGGAAAGACTGAGGCACGTTGCTGGTGTTTAGGATGAAAGCGGCAGCGAAAGCCTTCCCTCTTTGCCTAGTTTCTCCCCAAACCATCAAGGAGGAAATCTTGGGAGAAAGGAATGGAGAAGACAGAGAGCTGGCTTAAGACAAACAGGGTCATGCGTGACCAGGAGCCCGGCTCTTTTAAAACAATTAGAGTAATAAAGACACGGAGAGGTGGAGAGGCTCGCGCAGGGAAACCCCAGCGCAGGACACTCTTCCGCTCCGTCTCCCTCACGCACATTCCTCCGTGGACTCGTCTGCCCTGCTCTTTACCAAAGAAAACAGGACTTTGGGATAACACACCAGAGCTTCTACCCCACTGCAGATACACAAAAGAAATTGAACACTTTTGGGTTGCCCTTAGCAACCTAATTGCATCAGTACATTGCACACAGGAGCCAAAGTAACTGAATTTTGATGAAAAGACGGCGGTAATTTACGGCATCACGAAATTAGTTGTCATAGCGACGGGTTAATTACATCTCAAATTAACAATGCAAGTGTGGTGAAATTAAATATAAATCATATTTTCTGCATAAATTATAGGGGTTGATTAGACCGGGGCTCGGGGAGAGGGAAAGGTTGAGCCGCCATGGGCCTACGCAGCTTTCTGAGCCGACGAGAGAGTCTCCTGGAAACACCGGGAGGAAGACGGAGTAGGGGGGGAATGAAAAAGTGTCAGAGAAAAAAACCGCACTGCCTTGCCGCTCATCTTCTGTGGGGTTTTCTTCGGCTTTTTAATTGTCATCTGAACTCTCCCTCAGTTTCCCCTCTTGGCTTCGTGGGGAAGTGGGGAGAGCACCCAGGCCCATGCACTGCGAGGAGCCGCGGCTCCCCATCCCACCCCAGCACCGCGGCTCGGAACCGGGGGAAGCCGAGCGGAGCAGCACGTGGGCTGCCTGCCCTCAGCACCCCCCTGGCTTCTTGACGGGACAAAGCGAGGGACCAGCCCGCACCACAACTGCTCGTGATCTCCGTGCCCAGGGAAGGAGCCTCAAGGCTAGCCCAGCTCCCTCGGCGCAGGTCACCACATGCCATCTTACACCTCCAGAGTCACTCTGCAGCTGTCCAGGCTCTAACACATCCCTAACCTCTGATTTCTTGCCTGGTTCACAGCAACGACGTGAAATGTGTCTGCCAAAC
Source organism: Chloroceryle amazona (assembly GCA_027560015.1). Lineage (NCBI taxonomy): Eukaryota > Metazoa > Chordata > Aves > Coraciiformes > Cerylidae > Chloroceryle > Chloroceryle amazona. The sequence goes on along the minus strand of JANHFX010015210.1, from coordinate 9,169 downwards.
TGAGGAAATCCATTCTTGGCAGTGGCTCTGGCTGGAGGAGTGGCACAGACCGACCTGACACAGGACAGGGAGAGGAAGACGATCTCTGACAGGCTCTCACCCGCAGTTTCTGTTCGGCGCACACCCCGAGGTGCTGGTCAAACCAAGTGCTGAACTCAGAGGCTGAAAGGAGCAAGAGAAAGCATGAGACGCTGCTAAGAAATAACAGCAGGTAAAGGGAGGGCATCAGTGTCCAGCTGCAGCTCTGAGGTCTCAAACACAGCACCCTGCCAAATACACCCTGCTCGAGCAAAGCCCTGCTCGTGCCCCATGCCCCGCCGTGGGGCTTGGGCACAGGCAGCAGCTCAGCTCCGGGGCAGTGGGATGGGTCCGGGCAGAGACTGCGGCAAAGCTGGGAGTGGGTCACCAGCTGCACCACCAAGGAGCTGCGTGGTTGCTCTATTAAACTCTTGGTGACCCTCGTCGAGCGCAGAGCATTGCCACTCACAATGGGACACAACTAACAACAAACAACAACTACAAAAAGAGTGTCTAAAAATACTCAGCCCTCTCCTGCCCTGCACAGCTCAGCAGCCCCCAGGAGGTGGGTGCTGGCAGGAGCTCTGGCTGCTCCTCCGGAGGTTGGTCTCCTCTCGGGAGACCACAGGAACTCACAGGAGCTTCCCGGGAACTCACAGAAGATGGTCACAGCCTGAACCGTTTGGGGGATGTAGAAAGATTTTGCAGCCTGGCTGCCACCCAGCCCTGCCCTGAGCAGGGGATGGTGTTCAAGAGCCAGACTCTGCTCTCCTCCCAGGCCCTGGCTTCTGTTTCCAGGCTGGGTGACGATGGGCACCGTGCAGCTCTGCTCAGGGCCCTGGTGCTGTGCCCAGCCAGCCCCTGCCAGCTGCAGCATGGTGCTGGGGAGCAGAGGGGACACGGTAATTGTCCATTCCAGGAGGGGGAGGACATACCTGGCAGGAAAGGACACACAGGAGCTGAGAAGGCTTCCTTGGCTCTATGAGCAGAGTGAGGAAAACCTCAAGAGAAGGTCTGCAAAGGGCAGAGGGGGCATACCTGCTGCACGGACAGGCAAGGAGGGACCTCAGAAGGAGCTGAGCGAGTTGCCCTCCCAGCTCTGTGTGCCAGCAAGGTCCCCCACAGCCCAAGGGACTGGCCGCAGTCCCCAGCACAGAGGGAGATTCCTGTGTTTAACTCCTCAGACACTGACTACCCCTGAAGAAGCAGCATCCAGGAACCTTTCTCACTCTGCCACTCCTGCAGAGCTCAGTAACAAACCTCCCAGAGGCTACTCTCAGCCCAGAACCTTATGCTGCAGGTTTGTCTCCCCATCCCAGTCCCACTAACTACGCCTGTTACAACCCTCCAGCCAGCCACAACCAGAAGAGCAATGGGAAGCAGAAGGCTCTTTGGGGACTCCCCTAAAATAACAGTTCCCTCCCACTTTAAAAATGCTTTTTACTTCACATGCATCTGCCCAGGCTCCTTAACCCTCGCACAGTCTGGCTGCTCAAGGTAAAACACAGCTTTGCCACCTCCCAGGTCCCCTCTCGGTCACCAGCCGTCACCTCTGCTGCCACCCTGCCTTGCCTCCTGCCCACACAGCTCAAGGCAGCACCGGCAGCACTCAGACCAAACACTGAGATTCTCACAAAATCCTGTCACATTTCATCTGGGCCCGGGCTGAGGAATTTCTCAAGTGGGGGAATTTGGGGTTGTTTTGTTTTGTTTTTTTTTTCTTTTTTAGAGGGGAAGGAGGGAGAGCATATGAAAGAAAGGAAGGAAAAAGCCTAAAAGTAAAAAGCCCTCTGGTCCTGGCAGCCGGCGTGATCGATGGTGGTGGATTTGCATGTACATTTCATTAATTTTTCAGCATGCATTTTATTTATCTATGCGCCATACATCTGCTGAAGTTTATATACTTGATAATATATAAATATAGACACACAGCAATCAATACGACATCCGCTTCGCAGAAGCTTCCATTAGCCCCCCCCACACCCCCCTTCCCTTCCTCATTTCCACAACCTGCTGCCTGGGCACCTTGTGCTGTTCCATCGGTTTCCGATTTTCATTAGCGGTGGAGCGCCGGCTCCCCCGTCCCCCAGCCCTCCCCGCTCCGATCCCATTCACCTCCACGTGGGCCAGGGAACCACACCCGTGGCCAACAGGCGCCTGCCCAGTTGAGGGGAGCCTCTCCCAGCTCGCCCTCCCCTTGCTGTGCCAATTGGCTTCCCGAGCCGCACGCGCTGGGGCTGCCCAGCACGAGCAAAACTGCCTCGGGGACACCTCTGAGTGCTCTCAGGCATCCCCTTCCTTCCAACAGCTGGGTGGGATTTTCTCTACCCAAGAGTCCCAGCAAGAGGTGATGGGAGCAGCAGTGGGGACAAAGCAGAGCCCACCCGGGTCATGGACACTTCTACCTCCTCCCACACCACCTCCTCCATCCCTTCCCCTAACACAACGGAGCCAAAGCCGAGCCTTGAATGCCAGCACTGGGCAACAGGATGGACCAAACATGCTCAGCCCTTTGGCTGTTCCGTTTCCCCACCCCAGTTTAACTCCATCATCCCACTATCTTCGTTCTGTTGCAATGGTACGTGTGGCTATGCGGCGGGGAGAGAGGGGGAGCAGTTCCCTGGGGGCTCTTGCAATGGAGGAGAGCTCTGCCCCCAAACCCAGTGCCCTGGCACGCCTCTGCCCGGCCGAATTACCTCCTGCGACACGGCCCAGAATCTTATTAAGTGGGCTTTGTAGCCAGGATCAAACTGCAGCTGCTAAGAACAGCTTGGGGCAGTGTAAACTGCGGCCTGAATTTCCGTTTTTATCTCCATACCCCGTCTTCTCTCTGCCTTAACTTCTCCCTAGGGCTTGGGAATTTGACTCCCACCTACCCTCACCCGATCTTTGTCTTGGGAAAAGCTTTTCTACGCTCAATTTCTGACCTGTTACAAACCCTGCGCCTGTCAGACCCCACTGAATGTTTTTAGTCCCCTTTTCTTTCCATTCTCCCAGTTTTCAGCTCCATAGGAAGGCGTATTTCTCATTTTTGATCTGTCTACCTACCTACCTACCTGTCTATCTTCACTCTATCTTCACTTGAGTCTTTATCTCAATTACCTGGTCCATCCATAGGGTAACTTACAAACAACTGCAGCCTGGGACAAACACTTGGGAATGACTCAAACTACTTTTTATAACAGCCAGCCAGCACAGCACGTAAGATGAGAACTGCAGTGTGAAAGTACACGGTTGTACCGCACGTTGCATCACTGGGAAACTGGGAAATGCATTAAAAAAGAGTAACTGCTCCTGTTATTATTGTTACAAGTGACTACAAGCAAATCACTGCAAAGCCTGGGGAAAATGATAAATGTTTCCCCTCTGTTTTAGGATGGGAAAGGAGATGTCTGCAGGAGAGACTATACGGGAAGGTGTGTGAGAGCAGAGCACAGAATTAAAGCCCAGTGACAGACTTCCAGGGGATGGGTCAGAATCCCGGGTGCATCCTCTCTGTCTGACTCAGGAGCAGCACAACCTCTTTCAACACCCACTGGACCTGCGCAGCCCACCCCTTTCCCCTCCAAACCCCCCAGCCAGGGTCCCTGCTCTCCCCACGCAGGAGGCCCCGGCAGATGCGGAGATAAAAGTGGAGGTTTGGCAACAGAGTCCAGCATCTCCCCGGGTGCTGGCACCTGCCCTGCAGGGACCACAGCTCCCTCCCCGCAGCCTTTTCTTGGCGCTTGGAGCTGGCCACAGGCACCCAAACCCGACCTCGGCCACCACGAACCCCAGGCACCTTCATCCCCTCCCATCCCGCCTTCCTTCCCGGCTGCATCGCGCTCCGGGCGGCAAACACCACCCAGCTGGTGGTCAAGCAGAGGTTTGCACACGAGAGAGACACTGAAAATAGATATAAGGATGCCTGTGCCTTTAAAAGAATTTTCATTTATAGGCTCTTCTCCTCTTCCACCATTTCAGTGATCTATATGCAAATATGCTAATGAATGCAAATTAAGACACCACTTTTAGTCCCAATTTAATAGAAAGCATTAAAATACCTTTTTTTTTTTTCCCCAAAAAACTCCATATGCATGAAGGAAGGGCTTTTTTAAATTTATTTTATTTATTTTTTAATTTTTTTAACTTTTTGTTAAAGTCACATCCAGCAACAAACACACCATCAAAGCGCTGGAGACGAGGAGGGGAAATCTGACTGACATTTCCAGGTGCCAATTACTAAGATCTTCTTCTTCTTCTGGGAGGACTGTGAATTAATTCCTTCTATTTTTTTAAAAGGAGCTATTAAACCTGACGGTACAGCCACCCTGTTCTCACCCTTAGTCCCCCCCACACCTCCTCCAGTACAAACCCGCCGTGGAATGAAGCCCGTCACATCCACAGAGATGTTGTCACACGTTGGGTTACACTCTTTGGAGGGACAGGTGAGGAAAAGGACCAGGGAGCAACGAGCAGCATCCCGACCCCATGGGGGGGCCACAGCCTGACCGAGGGCTGCAGGAGGTGAAATCAAAGCCTGGCACTTGGGGAATGGGCTAAAGCTGCCGCTGCTGCCACGGGATCTCCAGGCCTCCCCTTCCCCGAGAAGTCTCCAATCCCAGCGTTTGTCTTGCCAGGCTTTTCAAAATAGTTTCTCTAAGTGAACAAGAGCCTCCCAAACCCAACAGATGCACCGTTAGATGATGTTAGCAATGCTGTCAAAGTCTACGGGTAAATAAACTATGACTCATCTTCTAAAAAGTAGTTTAAATACAAATCTTTCCGCTCAAGCAGAATTGGGTTTTCTACCAAAAACTTTTTGAGATGACAAATGTAACTGAAGCACCGGTCAAAGTTTTCAGAAATCCAAAGTAATTCCACGTAGTTGATCATTTACAGAAAGGAACACCCTTTTTCTTTAGCTATTTCATTTGGCTGCTTTCTAAATGAAAAGTTTCTACTCTTACCAACTTTTTACCTCCACCCGTTGCTTCATTTGATTTAAAAACAAAGGTTCAAAATTGTGTGAAAAATCAAAACGGTTGCCTCCGTTTAACCCAAAGCAACTTTAAATGTATTTCTACGCGTATTTTAATTGAGAAGCAGGAAATTGCTCTTCACCCAGCCGTACCTGCTGCACGGCCCCTTCCCCCAGCTTTGCACAACCAGTGCCACAAGGCCTGTTTGGAGAACAAAAGCAGCCAGACTCCACTCTGCTGACTGGGTTTTATCTGTGGTAATTTTACCTCCTCCACAAGGCAGTGGGCCAGACTCTTTTTGCAGCAACACTCGAGTAAATCAAGATCAAAGCCTCCCCCCCAGGATAATGGTACTGTTACTCAGGGATTTACACAGCTTGGGCAAGGATGAGAATCCTGTCCCTGCACAGAGCGGCAGCCCCTACCCTTCTGCTCCTTGCTGAACGTCCTTCGCACTGCCCGGAGCACAGCATTTTCAAATGAAAACTGTGTTAACAATGATCGATGGACAGGACAACCAACTGGCTGCACGACACGGTTCTTCCTGGATGAGACCAGGGAAAATCAACCCCCTGTGCCAGCCGGGCGGCTGCTCACCCAGCAGGGACCCTGCTGCCAAACACCGCTCACCACCATCACCTTCTGCTGCTGTGCCAAGGTGGCAGCTCACCTGGCACCACGGGCAGAACACAATTCTGCACCTAACCTGGACTAACCGGGGACTCACCAGCTCCAGGAGCTACAGCAAAGCCCTGCCAGGCCGCCTTGTGCGGGGCCGGACACAGAGACAGGGGATGCACCACGTGCCAGCAGCACAAGGTCTCTGCCCAACATCAGTCTGCGTGTTGCGGGGTCTCTGGGTGCTCTCGGCAAGGGGCTCACTGACCAAGGATGGCTGTGCCCGAGAGCCTCTGCCTAGCCCGTGCGATACACGGCCCGTGCGATACACAACCCTATCACACACAGTCCACACCATACACAGCCCCTATCATGCACGTTGCTGCCTTGTCCCAGGGACAGCAATTGTCCTGACTGCTTATAGTTTGCCGTGTGCTTCTCCTCTCCACAAAGCACACTGTAAGTAACATGAAAGCAGAGTGGATAAATAGGCTCCTCTGACATGATTGGGCACATCTCTGAATGTTTACGGCAGAGAACAGATATTTAGATATTTACAGGGAATATGTTTTGTCAGTGCCAAACCCTGGGTTTTGCTGTCAGAAAAAACAAACACAAGCACCGAAACTTGTCTTCAAATGGAAATCTGCACAGAAGAGAGTCATTTCCCCATCAAACCAGTTTTATTAGATATAAATATCTAATTATTTGTACCACGTGCTGGGTTACCAAAGATTTTACATGCAACTTTTATAACGTGTGTAGGAGTCTTTACATAAAAAGACCTCTGCATCTACATATATATAAATGAACCTGATTTGAATGCCACATGAAGTACTGTTGTCTCTTCTCCTTTTTCCTAGATTTTTAAAATAAAGATTTTTTTTCTAAAAGAGAAGAAGAGATTCTCAGGTTGTAGGAATTTCCCTGGCCTTGACCACCTACCACTCCAGTAATGTTAGTAATGAGACACTTGCATCCCTGAATTTTCCAGGACTCTCTTCCTCAGTCACTTCTCTAACATCTTTTGTAAAGGCACATTCATGAAAAACATATCCCAAAGACACTCAAGACTCACCAAAGCCTCCTCCAAACACCAGGACTAATGAAATCAGTAAACATCACAAACACTACATACAAAACTCATACGCAATACGTGGGGTATGTATCCTAAAACACACTCGAAATCCTTATGATTCCAGCCCAAACTCCTACACTGGCCTCACACAAGGAAAAACATACACAGATCTACATAGATACACACTATAGAGGCATATGCCCACACAACAAACACCGAGACAGAATAAAAACGCACACAAACGGCTTGATAAACACTCACATCTCAGCCATACATACATTACCTACCCAAACCACAAAAAACAGAGCCTAAATATAAACTCCTCCCCAACAATACACAAACATCCCCCAAAAACACACCACGCACACCCAACGCCTGCCAAGTATAATCACAAATACACACAGCAAATACCTTCTTCAAAACACACAACTCATCAGAGGCAGCCTACAGAAAAAAGAGAGCTCTGTGTGTATATTTAAAGGTTCAACACCTTATGTCAGCTTCTCCTTTCTAAAGAGGGGGGAAACGACAGACGGACGGACAGAGAGGGGAAGGACAGGCTGGGCAGGAGGCGATAGGGAGGAGGAAAATGGAAGCTGTCTTGTGGGGAGGAATATGGATCAGGCTGTCATCTGGAGACCCATCTTCATCCAGAATTAATGTACTAAAGTTCTTTGGTTTTACTCTAAATGGTTTTAAAGAGACAGCAAGAGCTGGCTCTGGGTGCCGGGCACAGGGTACCTTGGGCACCTGGAAACCCAGAAGGCAACAGGCTGGGCAGTGGGGGGACTCACAGTGAGGGAGGTATTTTCTTTACACTGCTACGCACATCCTAAAAAGTTTAACCCGTAAGCTCGCTCATAGCGCTCATCCAACAGGGTGTGAGGCCAGCGCACCCCAGGCTCCAGCAGCTCCGTCCCGGTGCTGTGGGCAAGGGATCAGCGCTGGGATCCCCACTGGGAATGCACCAGCTCCGCAGAGCAGCTGGAGAGAGCCGCAGCGCTGCGGGCAGGGCCGGCACAGCAGGGCCCCATCCTGCGCGGCTCTGCCACCACGCGAGCGGCCACGGCACGGGAAGGCCAGGAGCGAGCAGGGAGATGCTGTGGGGAGAGCAGAACCTGTCACCGCTATGAGGGGCACGCTGTGGCAGCCCCAGCCTGCGAGAGAGGAGGGTGGCACTGCGGGGCGATGCTGCCAGTCACCTGGGGAATGGCTCCCGGGGTCAGCCGAGCAAAGTGGAGCGCGAGGGGCCTCCCATCGACACGGGAAGAGCAGCCTTCACTCGCAGCCCCGCATTCCCAGACCACACGCTGTCCTCTGGACCAAACTCTGGGGGAATAGAAGGAACCATGTGCTGACCCCCCCAAACCTCCTCCTGCCACTGAATCGATACATCCTTACCTCCGACTCCCATACCCCGGGGGGGATGCTATGGTTGGGGCGGGGGAGGAAGAACTGAGAGCAAACAACAGCAACAGGAACAGAGTTGAGCCATTTCAATTATTCATATGCCAGATGGATTCTTTTCCTGTCCCTTTTTTTTTTTTTGCTACAAAAATAAAAAAGGGGGGAGAGCACTGATGTTTGGGGAGTGGAGGGAGGAAAACATATTTTCCCCAAAACAAAGTGCAGAAAAGAGAGGGGAAAGCCCCAGCACACCCATCTCTGCGAGAGGAGACCACAGGGAGTGCAAGAGTTTCCACTCACTGGGGAACTCACAAATGACTGATCTTTTATTTTACACGCACAGAGCAACAGAGAAGGAAAAAGTGCACACAAAAAAAATAAGAGAGAGCGAGAAAGGGAAAGAGGGGTGGTGACAGAGAGAGAGAGGGACACGGAATGAAAGAGAAAGAGCGAGAGACAGCAGAGAGAGGGAGGGGGGCAGGCAGAAGAGGGCTTTGACCTTCTGTGAAGGATATAAAAAATCCAGCAGCCTCAGGGGACACCCAACTATCTAGCATATTGCTGTTAAAATGTCTGCAAAATTTAATACACTTGGCATGCCATCTAATCAGTCCTTGGAAACCACGGTTTTTCTCCCTCCTGCACTCCAACTGCCTCAGACCTTCAGCATTTGGGGATGAGGTTGGTTGGGTATTTTGTACAGACAACAGAAAGTTTGTTGTATGCACCCAGGGAAGGTTGGGGGTTTAATTTGTATTTCATTTGCCTTTTGGTTGTTTTTTTTTTTTGGAAGCCAACAGCTGTCATTTTCCCCTTTAAAAAAAAGTTTGCATAGATCCCTGCATGCTGAAGAGCTGCTGCTGGGGGCGTGGGGCGAGAGTGCCTCATGCAGCACGTGCGGGCACACGGACACGACGGACAGGAGAGGACAGACGGACGGGAAGCACGGCAGCACGCACCCCCACGGCTCAGCCGGTGCCAGGGGAGCACAGGAGGCGCTGCCAGGACACCCCGGTTGCGTGCGCGCTGCAGGTGCGCTCGTCCCGCGAGCCAAAGCTCGTGCCCGCACGCCTCGGTGGCGTGGGCA
>JANHFX010015208.1:0-18952 GCA_027560015.1 Chloroceryle amazona | reverse complement strand
CTCCCCCCCCCCCCCATCCCCATGTTCTTCATGCTCTTTTTCTCACAGCTTGAATATTAACTTTTCAGGTAATAATTTCAATTAGGGACATCTACGAAGCTTTTCTAGTCCATCAAAAGATTTCAAGGCTACTTGCCTTCTACAGTGATTTCTTATGACCAGGAGACAGCAAACAGGAGACAAATTAATCAAATTGCAGATTTTAAAGGCTTTTTGTTTTATGATTTCTTCTGAGCTTCATCAGGTGTAGTGAGATTGTTGGTATCAGGTGACTTATTTACATGTTAGCCCAGTAATAAAACTGAATTATTTCTACCAATTTCCATATCTTGGAGTAAAAAAAAAAATACTATATTTACAGTAGGTTATTACAGGGGAATTAGACATATCAATTAACAAGTAATCCTTTCCCTTCTCCACATTTGTAAACTTTAGGTATATTTGTTGCAAACTTCATTTTGAAAGCAACAGCACCTGAATTGACGTAGGTATGAAATACATTAAAACTGAAATACATACAAGCTAATGTCAGGGTCTGTCTCTGCAGTCATCATGGATCCGTTTGGGTGCACAGTATTTTAACACATATGGTTTGTTTTTCAGGTGCAGCAGCTGCTGCAGTCATGTCCAGTTCTAAAGTAACTACAGTCCTGAGACCAGCTTCACAGTTGCCAAATGCAGCTACAGCTCAGCCAGCAGTTCAGCACATCATTCATCAGCCAATCCAGGCAGGTAGCAGCTGGGCAGCGCTGCAGAACACTGCTCCATATTCTTCCTGGCACTGCCTTGTACTACATAACCTGTAATTCTGTATTTACTGGGCTGAGGCTACCCTCAGCTCTCGTCCAGCTATGTTTCTTGAGTACCAGTTTCTAGTAGCAAGTTAGTAGAATAGTTCCATTAGGCCTGTGGTTTTATTTCCTCCATAGACTGGAAACAGTTAAAACACTCCAATTTCTGGCACCGAAAGTGCTTGGAAACTGAGAGGAAGATGCAGTTCAGATATACTAAAGTTTTAAAGCCTGAAAAGTCTGGTGTGATCTGCTCGTGTGGATTTGGTCTTAAATATGTGTATTGATGTAGAATTAAATTTCACTTTAATATGCTCCTGTATATATTCCTTAGCTTATGTACACATATAAGGAGAAGATTGTAGATACCGTCTGCCTACAATGGTACTAGTGTTCAGGTATTTAACTCTGTTAAATATCTTGGTGCTTTCACAGTAAGAATCCCAATGTAACCACCTTTGACTACCTGTAAGTGCTTGAAAAAGGGTTTCTTTTTATTCTGAAGGGAATTGACCTTTGTTGTGGTTGGTTGGTTGGTTTGTTTTCCTAAAGACCTTCAAGAAATCTGGTCTTGTTAACTTTATTGGTTACTAATTCCCAAGATGTATGTGCTTTGAAAATGAGAACAGATCTGCTTAGGAGCTTGCAGATGACTCCGAAAAGACTGAAAGTGTCTTAAAATGCCAAAACTTAGTGAAAAGGTGTAGGAAAATAGTTTAGCCAAGTAATTTCTAGTTATTCTCTGAACAGCAGATTTTTTTTCTTGAATGTGTCTCTCTTTGCCTTGTTTTTCTAGTCTCGCCCTCCTGTGACGACTTCAAGCACTATTCCTCCTGCTGTGGTGGCAACTGTCTCGGCCACAAGAGCTCAGTCCCCTGTTATAACTACAACAGCAGCACATGTTACAGAGTCAACCCTCAGGTAAAGATGCTTTGAAATCTACAGTGCTCTGACTTGCCTGAGGTGGCAGGAGGGGGAAACATTCATGTTAATCATGCAGAGCTGATAATCCTCTAGATGTGGGATGATATAATACAAAAACAGTAATGCTTGCACAGGACAAATGCTTTCAGTTCTGTGAATAAAAAAATAATATAAATGTGAACTGTTGCTTGTATTCTGTGAAGGAAACACCTTAATGAATCGGTGTTGAAGCCCTGCTTCCTGGAAAGCAGAGTTTCTGCTGGAGAAACTTGTAGCTAATTTTAGCCCATCTTTTTTTCTTTAAGACACAGTGAAAAATGACACAATTGGGAAGCATCCCTGACAAGAAGTCTCTTTTATGAACAGATAGGAGTTATTGACATGTCCACCCTCCCAGCTGGGTATCTACAGCTGATGAGGACAGAACAGTGTAGTTCAGATTTCTTACACTGCTTTACCACATACTTTATAGCAGTGCTGCATTCACAGAGGAGGAGACAGAGACCTGATGTGTGGCCCTGCATTTTATCTTTCATATTTACTATCCACATGGTTATCTTCATGATTGTGATTATTTTTCTTTCTCTCCAGTCGGCCCACCCTGTCTATCCAGCAGCACCCGCCTTCTGCAGCTATTAGTATTCAGCGGCCCGCACAGCCGCGGGATACGGCCACTCGGATTACGCTGCCATCTCACCCAGCTATAGGAACGCAGAAGCCACAGCTCCACACCATGGCTCAGGTAAACTGCAAGAAGGAGAAAAAACCTTGCTGCTTCTAGGTGTGTCTTGTTTATATCTCAAAGGCTAAGATGAAATTTGGGAAAAGATTTAGCATTAGGTTAGAAATTCATGTTCTTTATAGTCAGTGCAACATGACTCCATACTAAATATATAATTTTAAATATACTAATCTTTTAACTTGATGGTTTCTTTTCATAGAAAACCATTTTCAGTACTGGTACTCCAGTGGCAGCAGCAACAGTGGCACCTATTTTGGCAACAAATACCATCGCCTCAGCGACCACAGCCGGTGAGTATTCATCATGCTATGGTGGGAAGGTCGTGGGGTGTGGCTATTGTTGTTGCTTTTTGTTGGGTTTCCTCTTTGAAGATAGAACCTGATTACTTTGAGTAATTATTTATGGTAAAGTCTGCAGTTGGAAGTGCATGAGCAGACTTCAGGAAAGAAATTACTGGGTTCTTCAGAGAGGTTGTCTGGGTTGGGCGTTTTGCTCTCTTTATTTGGCTACAGATACACTGATGTGACAGGGCTCTGTAGAAAGATCTTGTATGTTTTGTTGTTTCTTTTTTTTTTTTTTTCTTTAGGTTCTGTCTCTCACACCCAAGCGCCTACAAGCACCATTGTCACCATGACAATGCCCTCCCATTCTTCCCATGCTACAGCTGTCACGACCTCAAACATCCCGGTTGGTGAGTGATTTCAGTTTTAAGAAGACTGTGTAGCTGATGCTTCAGTTTTACTGTTTGTGCTACTGGTGGTCATGCATATTAGCAAATTACAGAGGGGAAGAAAATCAGTTCAAGCTGGGAGAAATCAATTAACACACTGCTGTGGCATAACTTTTTTAACAGCAGGAAGAAATAGATGTTCTAGGAGGAGTAAGTAATAAATCAGTTTATCAACTCAGTTGATTTTTGTTGTTTTAGACAAACTTGGGCCTTTTGGCATTTCAGAACCTGCATTGTAAACACTTGAAGTTTTAACTGCTTGGTGATATAATTATGGCTCATAGGTGATTTTGTAAGTTACATTCTGTATTTCTTGAGGCATTAGGTGTAGCCCACTCAGGTTTGATTAGTGTGTTCATTTGTAGGTTAAACACTAAGAACTAAAGGTGGGAACTTCATTTGCCCGGGTGTGGAATCTGCATGAGATGCTTCCTACCGAACTGCACCAGTTTTCTTGTGTTCATCTCTGTTTTCCTGCTGACCTCCTTCTTGTTCTTTTGAAATCTTGTAATATATTTCCCTACCATAAATCTCAGAAGAATCAAATTATATTTCCACACATCAGTGTTTCCCATAACACTTCTGTAGGTGTTCTCTCTCTTTTTGTGGCCTCTGTCTGTGTAGGTCTGCCTTGATCTTGTTTCCCTTGATCTCTGTCAAGTTCTGCTTTGAAAACTTGGATAAATAAGCTCTTGACAGCAGAAAGAATTGAGCTGATCCTAAAAAAAAAATTAACTTAATTTAGCACTGGAGTAACTTACTCTGTTAGCAAGTATAATTTATATTTGCATTTATAATATCTAACTAATCTGATATCAGTTGACGAAAAATGCTTTGTTCCGTTGTTGAGGGAGCCTGTCATTGCTGGCTATAAGAAATCATAGTAGTTTTTTCAGGTGGAGGAGGAAGGGAGTGATACTGGGGGTTTTGCTAGGAGAATTAATCTTGCTTTGGCGGTCTGTACCAACCTTTCCTCTCACTGCCAACTGATAACATGTTTGTCTTTGTGCAGCTAAAGTGGTCCCTCAGCAAATCACACATACTTCTCCCCGGATCCAGTCTGATTACACAGCAGAAAGAAGTAATCTCATACCCCTATCTAGTCACCGGGCATCTCCAAACCCAGTAGCAATGGAAACCAGAAATGACAACAGGTGGGGAAATAACAGCTCTATGAATGAGACTATGTGCAAGTAGAGTTTCGAGTGCCTTGCTGCTTTTCTGTGTTGTGGTATGCTGGAAATAATGTGTTTCTGAAAACCTGGATTGTGGGGAGCACTCAGTAGTTTTCAACTAATCATGATAGTTGAGATACTCGATAGCTTATGACAGACAAGATTACAAAACTCAGGGAGTGGCCCGAAGGCAGAGGTTGAACTGTTGAAATGGTGTGTGTAATACTTGCTCTCTTTAATGCCTGTAGGCAGTCGGTGCCTGTCCAGTTCCAGTATTTCTTACCAACGTACCCGCCCTCTGCCTACCCTTTGACCGCGCACACTTATACCCCCATCACCAGCTCAGTGTCCACCATCCGCCAGTATCCAGGTAAGACCAGCTTCAGGGCAAGCTGACGCTTCCCTCAGTTGTCTGCTTATGTATGAGCTTTAGCGATGGGAGAAGCTGAGAGGCTTTTACATTTGATTCGGACAGTTTGTCATGAAAAGTCCTTAACAACTTATTGGCTGAGGGGAAAGCTCATGGACCAAGGGGTATTGAACTACTTCAGACACCTACTAAAACCAGCCAGTAACAGTTTTCTTGGGAGCTTCAAGCCTGATGTCCAAGATGTTGAATTTCCATAAGTAGAAGTGTTTAATTCTACAAACCAAAACAGTTCAATTCCTCCAAACCAAACCAGCTCTTTGGTGCATCTTCATTCTCTGGTGTTCTCATGAGCCCCTTTTAATGTCTTTTCATATGAGTGTGCAGTTTGAGAGAGAAACACGAACCAAAAATGGTAAAAATAAGTTGCATTGTACACTTTTACATTAGCACTCTATGGCAAAGAATGGAGGAATTCATGTGTTTGAACTGTTGCAGTAATTTGCAGATGGTGAAAAGATTACGTATAATGTGAGCATGTGTAGTTGACCCAAACTTATGTCATTATGTGACAAAATCTGGAGCACTTTTACCTTACTGAGTGGTTTAGGGCTGTCCTCTGTAATGTGATAATTTCCACAATCGAAACGGTAGGAATATGCAGGGTTTGGATTTTCATGAAATATCTGTCTCTGCTGGCCGCATGTTACCCTTGAGCAGTACAGAGGGAATTCAGAAGGACTTGAAAGTGACAAAGCCCATTTGCTGAATGTGAAAGTATGCACAGGGAAGTGATGAGTTACAGGGGCCTCTTCTTTCTGTCACTGAAACTCCAGTGCAAAATTGCAAGTCTTGACTATAAGTCATGTCAGGACTTGATGTGGGCTTCAGGATGATTGAATGACTTGCAAAAGGAACAGCTGAGCTTTTATATCTTCCTGCACATAGGCTGCTTGTCTGAAAGGAGAACATGCAGATGAGTGGTGGTACTTGGTGCTGGCAGCTGTGGTTGAGCAGTGGTTACGGAACCACTGATAGAAGATGCTTGCAGGCTGTCAGGATTTCCACTTGTGGTAGCATATTGGGGTGATGGTTGTCTAATGCCAGTTCTTAAAGGAGAATTAGGTTCTTCAGCCTGAGTTCATTGACAGAGACATTTTGCTTGTTCAATTGACTTGAAGCATCAGTTGAAGGTACTAATTGTGGTGGTAATTGGTGATAGCTTCAAGCAGAGGATTCAAGGTTATTGGGAGAGACAGACACCTGTACTGAGCCTAGCCATGTGAGGATGAAAGTAGAGAGGAGACTGTTAAAAAGAACACTGAGATAAGGAGAGTGGATGCAGAATTTTGAGGAAGAATGTTGCCTTTGGCTTTCCAAATGCTGCTTGTGTTTTATATAGTCTCCCCAAAGGATTTTGTTAGAAAGTTTTGCAACAAGAGTGTTTCCTGGAAGGTGTTGCAATAAGAGAACTAATGTGCTGTCATTTATACAGAAAGCCACTTTCAGGGACCCAGTGTCAGATTCCAGGCTTTTGACAGCTATAGTTTGAGAGTTTCTTGTCAGCACAAGAACTTAATCGAAATCTTGTGACAAATGCAAGACCAACTTGTTCTGCGATGAGAGGGCTCTCCATTGTTAGCAAGCAAGTCCACTGTTGGCGAGTTCGCACTTATATTCTGTGTATGGCGCAGAAACTGTGGTGCTGGTCTGTAGAGACTGGGAATCTGGAGATCCAGAAACTGCAGTTAAAGACTAGTTTAAGTGTTGTTAAATGCTGCCTGGGAGAAGTGTCGTATGCTGTATAGTGGATCTGGAACGATGGAATCGTCATTGCTTAAAGCTGTAAATTCAAATGAACAAAATTAACTTCTTAGAACAGATGCTTTGTTCGCAACCTTGTTCTGACACATAAAGAGTTTGTGTTCATTTGAGCTGTGGGATCCAGCCTATATTTGCAAGCCCTGTTCTGGGCCGGATAAGATTGTGCTTAACATCAGAACAGTCTGTCCACTTGTGCTAAGGAAAACTCTTTGTTATGATTATGTAGCTGGGGAAAGGGTATAATGAAGTAAGCTCTGTTTTAAGGTACTTACAGTTGAGTCTTTGCTTTCTCTTCTTGTCTTCTGTAGTCACAGGTTTAGTGTTTTTTTAATTGATGTCATGATGAGCTCTGCCAAAAGACTGTCTCTTGGAAAAAAAAAAAGCGTATGTTTCTTTCTTTTTTTTTTTAAATCAGGAAAAAATGCCAAGTGTTGTTACATACAAGTATTGTAAAATAAGATGGTGAGCAAAAATAATGCACAGCTTTCTGAGACTGGAAGCTGACTACAGAAATGTAATTTCAGTCTGACTAAAAGTAGAGTTAAACTTGATCCTTTCACTCTTGTTGCAATTTGAAATAGAAAATGGAATGGAAATAAACTGTGACGTTTAGTTCTTTTGGCAGACAGTCTGGCCTCTCCACTCTCAAATTCACTACTGCAACAAGCAGGCTGGCAAATTAATTGCTCAAGGAATAATAGTATTTGAAATAAAGTATTTGAGTGAGAGGTATGAGGGGGAACCAAGGCAACCTACTGGGTAGATGTGACGAGGTGTCTGTGTTCTGTTCCCAGTTTCAGCCCAGGCGCCCAACTCTGCCATCACGGCTCAGACTGGTGTTGGAGTGGCCTCCACTGTCCACCTCAACCCCATGCAGCTGATGACTGTTGATGCATCTCATGCCCGTCACATCCAGGGCATCCAGCCAGCGCCCATCAGTGCGCAGGGCATCCAGCCAGCACCAATCAGTGCCCAGGGCATTCAGCCAGCACCAATTGGCACTCAAGGACTCCACCCTGCTGCACCAATTGGCACACAGGGACTGCAGCCAGCACCAATCAGCGCTCAGCAGCCACAAGCTGACACCAAGACTTCAGGTAAGAGCAACCAGCAAAGTCTGTGCTTTGCAGTCAGAATAACAGAACTTCTGTCTTACAAATTTGGTGCTTTTTTAATTTGATTTTGGGTTTTTTTTGTCTCTTTTATTTTTCTTTTTTTTTCCTTTTTTGTCTTTTAATCTGACTAACGATCTTGTTACAGTCTCTGTGGTCCAGTAGTGGACACTAAATACACTCATATGCATATTCTCCTAGCAAATATTTTTTACTTCTTAATTTGTCTTTTTAAGTGTATTGAGTGGAGTGTGTGGGTGGCCTTGGATTGGGTTACTTAGGTGGAAAAAACTGGTAGTGCCTGAGCTTAAGCAAGCCTTCAGTAAGGCCCTGTGAGAAAAGTCATTTACAAGTAAATGATGTTCTCAGAACTGTTCTGGCTATACATCAGATTGCAGTGGCAATTAAAATACCTCCAAGTATCTTCAGCAGTTGGAGCTTGGTCTTGAACTGTGACAAAAACCATCTCTCGTTAAAAATCATTGGTCTGATGAAACCTCAACAACTTACTGAGGAAATGGGATATGGCAGCCAAGAAAATATGCTGTTGCGCAGCTGCCAGACATGTTGCATGGTGACTTTGTGAGTGTTTAAATGCTTTGCATTAGTTAGTTGGCCAAACAGGCTTTGGCAGAAGGTCAGGACATAAACACAGCTGATGGTGCTTGCTTATATGTGGCATGTATTGCCACGTTGACTCTACCAGGTTGTTTCTTTGTTGGCCCAGTTGTACTGGTGATCTCCTTAGTGATTTCTGCATTTTCCATTTCTGGAAAAGATCATTGCCCTTATAGCAGTTTTTAGGCAGGAGGTAGTTTCCATCTTCCTGCAGAAGGTTCAGTGATCAGATTGCTTGTAAAGGTACTGCTTACAAAATAGTGTGAAAGCACTGCAGTTAAAGACCAAGAGAGTCAAGGGAGCATGGACGACACGTGCTCTGCAAACACCTGCTTTGTCATCAAAATTCCCTAAGTAACCACTGCTTTTTCTCTCGGTATCTGTTGTTCTCTGCTGTGTCAATGTCCATCCCTCCTAGCAGTAGTCTTGGCAGATGGAGCCACCATTGTAGCCAATCCTATTAGCAACACATTCAACACGGCTTCTGCAGCAACTACGGTTGTGCAAACCCATAGCCAGAGTGCCAGTGCCAGTGCACCAGCCCAGGGCTCTTCCCCGCGCCCCAGCATCCTCCGGAAGAAACCAACCACAGATGGGTGAGTAGAATGACATGTGAATGACACTTCTGTGCAGTCTAGCCCAGCTAAATGGATTCATGTCAGTGGAGATAAGAAAGGTTCTGGCAGATTACTCAGTCAGCGGTGGTTGTGTAACATGCTGCTTTTTTTTTTCCCCTCAGGGTAGGATACAGTTTTCTCTTACTGTCAGTAATGAAATGAGAAGGACAGTTTGTGTCCTAGCTCTTGAAAGTGACCTTTTGAGGGGAAAGTGGACTTGAGGCTTTCTTGCTTAATTTAATAAAAACAAAGAGCTTGTAATCTACTAAAATTAGAGTTCTGTGCTTTGTCTTCAGTGCTTTTCTTGGACAAATATATGGATGAGTAGAAAGGATAGGATTAGTACCCTGCTGTGAGATCTCATTAGGAAGAAGGGAGGGGGTAACTTAAACTCTTAAAATATTTTATGTTGTCTAATTTTAAATGCCTGAATAAAGAGGCAAGAGACAGGTTTAGAATTAACAATGCATTTCCTCCCAGCTAAAGACGGAAAATGTTTGGAACTGGTGTGTCCTATGAGACTAAAATTGTATATCTTTTTTTTTTTATTTGAGTGGAAACCTTTTTGAAGGCAGAGAAGCAGCAGGCTATAAAACTGGAACAGAAATTAAAGAAGCAGAGGTAGACTGCTAAGAAATGGAAACATTTGAGAGGCTGATTATTTTGGACAACAATTTGACTCCAGCCCCACAGGAGACTGAAGAGTCTCTCAATACTTTGTGTTCAGCCTTGTGCTGCTTGACATCTACATTCAGGGCCTGAGGTCTTGGAGTGAGGCTTTGGCACAGTCTAGTCCAACTAAGCGAAGCAGATGCCTGTCTGAGCACTGTTTAGTTCTAGATGATTTGCTCAGTCTTGAAAGCTCAGTGGAGGACAGTGGTATGGCCGGATCTCCCTTTGTCCACTCTTGGAACCTAGCAGTCTCAGTAGGTTGCTCTGACTGGCAGGATGAAAGTAAAGTTGGCATTCTTGGAGAAGCTGTGAATGGGGGTGAGACTTGGCCAGAGCAACTTATCTTTTATCTTTTAAAGGAAATAAAACATAACATCTAATTTGAAAAGTAAAATGAGACACTTTGCGTAGCAAATCAGTTTTGCTAGAGATGGAGCGCAGTGCTATGTCTGTAACTCCTGTCCTGGTTTGGGCAAGAGACAGCTGATTCCTTTGCTCTCAGTGGTATTTGCCTTTGCATCTGTCTCTTACAGGCTGGCAGTCCGGAAAAGCTTAATTCCACCTCAGCCACCGGAAGTAGCTAGCACGCGGGTTGAGAGCACTATGCGAAGCACATCTGGATCACCAAGGCCTGCTGGGTAAGACTTTAGGAAACAACCAGCTGCAGCACAATAATTTCATTATATTTGATTTTTATTCTTTGACTATTGGAGTGTTCCCCTTTCTTTTGGGAAACTTAGCCCATTTGGTATTTGTCAGTGTGATGACTTTGAACAGACTTGACTAGTTCTGCTGTTGTGAGGCAATAGCCTTTAAAATGATGAGATTATGAACTTTCAGAGAAACAATCAAACCCTCTGCTGTTGTAAAGGATAGGCCTTGAAATTTTCTTCTGTAGTACTTGGAAATTAATGCTAAAGAAAGGTAAATGGAGCTTCTACCCTGCTTCAGTTGAGTTCAGTGGCTTTACAGTTTATCGTTTTATGTTAGTCATGGTGGGAGCTCTTGCAAACAAAGGATGGGGGCAGCTTTGGGTAAAAGTTCCTCTTGTCTGCATTGTGAAACTGTCTCAGTCCTTTTATAAGTATTGTGAAGTTACCTGAAATTAGTCATTAGACTTGCTTGTTATAGTCAGTGGAAGGAAATAGCTTCTATAATAAATACAGAGGATTAGAAAGGGAGGGGAGGAGGAAATGCAGCTGAGATGACACCCTCTCCTGTTGTCAAACACATTACTGAGCCAGGTGTTACTTGTGGGTGCAGGAAAATCTGAATAGTTAGGCTCAGTCACTTTGTGCTAATTTAGCACAGTTAACTTCAGTCTGCTTTGCTTTTTTTCACATTACAGTGCCAAGCCAAAACCTGAAATTCATGTGTCCATGGCCACTCCAGTCACTGTGTCTATGGAGGCAGTGTCTAATCAAGGCGGCGAGCAGCCCACCATTGCAGTGCCCCCTACCTCCCAGCAGCCCCCCTCTGCCATTCCAACAATCATTGCAGCACCCAGTCCCACCTCGCAGCCTGCAGCAGCGCTCTCCACCATTCCAGGAGCTGTCCCAGCTGCTCCACCAACTTCTACTGCAATTGTGGCAGCACCTGCTCCTCCATCAACCATGAGCGGTGCCCTGTCAGCAGTGCTGGGCCCTGCAGTACCAGAGATAAAAATCAAAGAGGAAGTGGAGCCTTTGGACATAATGCGACCAGTATCTGGTAGGTGGTTGTCAATCATAAGGTTGCTTCTGTTGAGACAGTGGAGAAATTAGAACAATTTCAACACACCCATCCTGAAAATTAAATAACAGCTTTTGTGGTAGCACAAACCACCAGTCAGAGGGTTCCTGTATGCCTTTGTTAGTCAAGTTCTTTGCCTTCTCCCTAGTCTCCCATGAAATCACTTGTTACTGTGACTGCTTTGTTTATGTTCAAATGATCCAATTCCAAAGAGTGTGTGTGAATTCCTCACTTAAACAGCAGCTCTACCAGTATGTTATGGATCAGTTCAGTTCATTTTGGTTTTCTCGCCAATCCTACTGTTCCTGTCCAAGGGCCTTTCTTGTATGTGAAGAAGTAGTGAACAGCTGAGGACTTCATAGGCCTCTCCAGCAATTAATGGATATTTTTCTCCAGAACTTTAAAAAATACTAATTATATTACCTAACTTACCCAGCTTGGCCATAGTTTCTATCAAATGGCATGATTGGTAAAATTCATATCCTTATGGATCTCAGGTCAGGCACTATACACAGTGGCAAAAGGATGTGAATGCAGCCCACATTCATGGGTATCAGAATTCTGGTTTAGTTGTTGGTTTTATTGCTCTCCTTAAAGCTGTATGTTGTCCTGTGATGGAAGGAACTACCTGCTACAGATGTCTCTGAAGCACAGGCAGGTAGCATTATGCTCTTCAGATTTCTTTTTCCTCTTACTGACAATTGTGGGTAAGCAAAATTGTCCAGGAGGTCCCATCCCAGAAACTTTCTGCTGCGGCCTTAGTCATGGCTGTTGGAGCTTTTCCTTCGGAATGTCAAGGAATGTTCCCTCAGGCTGCCTGCTGCTCTACTGCCCAACTTCAGAGGTGTAGTAACCACGGATACAGTGCTGTTGGCTTGGCAGTACAAGTAGACTCTTGCAAGGAGAGTACTCTAGTCCTGATGTGATTGCATATGATTCTCTACTTATATTACAGGAGGAAAGAGACTTGCTTGCTCTTGCCTGTGATCCATGCTGCAGCATGTACCTTTTTCAGAGTAACACAAGGCAGATGTTAGCATGGATTCCTTTGTGTAGCATTAAACTAACATAAACTTAAAACACGAAGGAACTGAGGGACAATTGTCTCTGCTCTCATTCTTTATGCTTTAGTATAAGAGACACTGAGGATCTTAGCACATAGGCTTGTCCTTGCAGTTGCTGCTGGCATAGTATCTGGCCTTCTGCACATACAGAGCTAAAATGCTCCTACACTTCATGCACCTCACAATGTGCTGAAACAGGAACTGCTGTTGGAGGTGGCGTTCAAGCAGTGGTAGTGTTGTACCTTTACACTGCTGATGTTTTGAGTTATTTTCTTTTTTCCTTCCTCTCAGCAGTCCCTCCTTTGACTACAAGTACCGTGTCTCCATCTTTGGCACTGCTGGCCAACAACCTTTCAATGCCTCCAAGTGATTTGCCACCTGGTGCCTCCCCAAGGAAGAAACCCCGTAAGCAGCAGCATGTCATCTCCACAGAGGAAGGGGACATGATGGAGACAAACAGCACCGATGATGAGAAATCCACTGCCAAAAGTATGCTGGTGAAGGCAGAGAAACGGAAGTCTCCTCCAAAGGAGTATATAGGTAATGTCATTTCTAATGACTTTTTCCAATTATGTATTTTCTCTTCCACTTGTTTCTCTGTCATTCTCCTGCTTCCTAAATATAATTAATACAGAATCCAAGTATCTGTTCCTCAGCACTTTCTGTATAGTGATATTCAGGTGAAATGACCTTTCACAGTACAGAGAGCACCCTGTTGTATGACATAGTGCTTACTGGACTTCTGCTTCACCTACTTAATGATAATAATACAGTTCTCCTTGGATCCTTTTCTAGATGAGGAAGGTGTAAGATATGTCCCTGTGCGTCCAAGGCCACCTATCACATTGCTCCGTCATTACCGCAATCCTTGGAAAGCTGCTTACCACCACTTCCAGAGATACAGTGATGTCCGGGTGAAAGGTCAGTCTGCTGCTTGTAGTTTGACAGTTTCCTTCATCTGGCATGAACTACTTCAGGGTATCTGCTGGGGTGTCTTAAGAGCACTCTTAGCGAGCTGGTGTTGATAAGCAATCTCACAAAAAGGTTTTGATTGCAATCTGGAAAGCAAGGGTTGATCAAGCAAGTTGATGACTTCCATTAGCTAGATGTTGCCTAAATCTTTTCTGCTCTCAAGATAGAGGAAAGAAGGAGAGGACGCTACACAGAAGAATTAGCTAACATTTTTTGAAAATAGGAATCATATGGTTACTGACAAATCTATTCAGGTACAGTGAAAGAATCTTATTAAAGAAAGTAATCCTTAAAGCAGTGACATCTTATGGTGATATGCGACAGTTTCTTACCGTGTTTCTTACTATCTTATAGTCTTACCAGTTTAATCAAAAACATTCTAGATTTAGGGTAACTGGTCTTGTCGACTAATAAATGGGCTTGTAAAGAATTTTATTTTTTTTTTTAATATGAGGAACATTGAGGTCTGATACATTTTTTTTTTAGGCTTTTTAGCTAATACCTTAGAATTTTTAATCAGATTGATTTTTCACAACTGTGTAAATATCAAAAATATGTAGATCTGTATTTCAGTGGTAAAGGATGGACCTTGTACTTTTTCACACAGGGCATTTGAAATACTGAGTGCTACATTCTTTAAATGGGGGAAAAAGTGAGATGTAATTTTTCTGGAAATACATATTATCTGTTAATAAGTAAGAGCAGCAGTCAGATAAGTGGCGGATGGTAGCTGTTTTCCCATCTGAATCAAAGCGCTGCTCTTTCTCTTTCATTAGTAGGTACAGAGAGCAGGATTTGGGTTGATGTTGTTTGGTTACAAGAGAGGCCTGGTGAACTCCTGAAATGGGACTCACACATCTTTGTATTTCCTGGTGACAGAAGAGAAGAAGGCTATGCTACAGGAGATTGCCAGTCAGAAGGGTGTATCCTGTCGTGCACAAGGGTGGAAGGTCCATCTCTGTGCGGCACAGCTACTACAGCTGGTAGGTGAATGGGGCTTGCCAGCTTCCTATGTCGCGGGGGAACACAGCATTGTGTAAGACAGGAGGATGTTTTTAGAAACTCAGTACGTGGTCATCTGACACTGGGATACCATAAAGGAGCTCGTGTGTAGTGCCCAAAGGGAGTGGGACGTGTTTTCCCCTTTCTCAGGAATGTGGCGTAAGTGGCTTGGAAACTTAGAGTGTTCATTTTGATCCAGACATAAGAGCTGATGTATTTTGTACAGATGATCAAAATTGGCATCTCCCTCCTGCTGATGCACAGGTCTGAAGAAGCGTCTGTTTGGGATGGTGCGGCTGATCTGAGGAGGCAGCACTGATCCACATTCCTGGATGCTTCTGTTTCAGGTTGGGGGTGAGGTAGGTGCTCTGCATTCTAGCACCAAACTCCCCAAAACCTCTGCATTCCTGGAATAGTCCTGTGAGAAATAGGGGAAACAGTTCTGGTTAGGATCCGTGTTTGCTCAGAAGTGGAGCAATCCTGTAAATAAGATGTCAGTAAGAATGATAGTGCCACACTCCACATCAGATGCTCCATCTTCTGAATTACTAACATGACAAGCCGAGAGGGGAACAGATTATCATCTTCTCTGTGTAGCTGTCTTAAGGTGGGCAAATGTTTTCTGGCCTAGCGGTGAACCTTCTCATGAAGTGCTGATGTCTTTTAGACAAACCTGGAGCATGACGTGTATGAGAGACTGACTGCCCTGCAGGAGGGACTCATTCCTAAGAAGAAGGCGGCAACCGATGATGACTTGCATCGAATCAATGAACTGATACAGGTAGGTTCTTGTGACCTCTTAACTCGGCAGAACTGTTTTGACCCTTAATTACAAAATATCCCACTGCAGTTAGTAAGAGCTAAAGCTGACTTTGAAAGAAAAAGATCTGGGTTACACCGCCTGTTTCCAGTGTCATTTGTTACAAGAGGCATTACGAAAAGGTACAGCAGTTGCCTAGACTGGATGGTCTGCGGTCAATGACAATGGTGTTTCCTTTCAGGGGAATATGCAGAGGTGTAAACTTGTGATGGATCAAATCAGTGAGGCTCGAGACTCCATGCTAAAGGTCTTGGATCACAAGGATCGTGTTTTGAAGCTTCTAAACAAGAATGGAACTGTCAAGAAAGTGTCCAAACTAAAGCGGAAGGAGAAGGTCTAAAGCTAGAATAATGACTCTGGAAATGGAGAACATGTACAGAATGGTGTTGAACCTTTTTTGTAGTTGGGGTTTATTTTTAAGCAGAGCATCTGAATAAAAAGCATGAGTTTAGGGAACAGATGGCAACAGATGGACATGTGAAGCCTGGTGACCTGAAGGGATTGTCACTCATCTGTCATAATGAACAAAGATTTCTCTCAGGCTCATCCCTTTTTAAAGTCTTTCCAGTCCCATTTGTTTAACCCTCCTGGTGTGTCAGTGCCTACTAATTGGAACAAGTGGTGCAGTGTGCAGTGGACGTTGCTCTCCTTCTGTTCTGCAGCTTAGGGGTAAATGTACAGGAGGTGTGTATACACCTGTAACACAGGAGGTTCTGCAGGGGACACCAGGAGGCTGACATACAGGTATTGACCCGGACAGCAGCCATGCTTCAAAGCATTGAGAACAACACCGCTTTCAGTCAACCCATTCAGTTCTTGTTCTTCTGACCTTCCAGTGTCTGAAGTAGCCTTCTTAAACCAGTGCCACTGCACTAGGAGATCTGACATGTTCAGAATCTCCAATGGCTCCGAAGTCCTAGCTGTCAAGTTTAAAAAAAAAAAAAAAAAGTGTGGGGGGAAATAATTTCAAAGCGATTTTTTTTTTTTTTTTTTTTTCTCTTTTTTTGTAGTGTCTGTGTGTGTGTCTATGTTGGTGCTCTGGGATACTTGTTTTGAAGTACCTCTTGTAACTGAGGACTTTCTGTAGCTGGTGTAATGTTAATTGTATGTACCATATACATCCTGAAAACATTAATAAAGGACTGGGAGGTTTTTGTATGTGAGCAGTTTGAATACCTTTATACTAGTGAAACTATTCGACCTGTAAGCTCAAAACAAAGTTGGAAGCCTCGAAGGAAGCCTTTTGGGGAGAAGAAACAATGTTGGGAAATAGTCAGCTTCTTGCTGCAGAAGGAAGAATTAACTCGTGTTTCAGCTCGCAAAGATGCAATAGGGGTTGCCTCCTCTGCATTTGTGCATTTAACCTTAATTTTTCAGAAATGTTGCCAAACCACTTCATTCTTAGTCTCCTCAGCAGGAGGCTCTAGTTTCATGAACTAATGCTTGTTAAAGAATACATTTTCTATTTTTTTTTCCTCATTCAGTTCTAGGGCTGTTATCTCTATTCAGAACTGAGTTTCTTCCAGAAGTTATAGGGAAAAAAATAGTATTTAATTCCTTTATTTAAGGCTGGGTTGTTGGTTTGTTTTTTTTTTTCAATTGGGGGATTTTGGGTTTGGGTTTGGTTTGGTTTTTTTTTAAACTCAAGAACGTCCATACACACACTGTTCTTGGGATCTTTAGTCTGTACAAAAACAACTTTCAGCTTTGGTTGCCAGTCTCATTTTCATATAAGCCTGGTTTTACTTTTAAAAATAAAACCACTCATTGTAAACTACAATTCTAGTACAATTACACTGTAGCTTTGGTAATAGTAAAGTTGTGGTAACTGTTTGCTCACTTCCTTGGCTAGAAAAATCTCCAAACTACTGTAACAGTTTTAAAAGCCCACAAGGAGTGTGTACGTACGTAGTGTATGTTGAAATGCAAGAGACTCTGGCACAGCACAAATTCTGTAAAGTAAGCTATGAAAAGGTGGGAATTAAATAAACCGCTACTTATCGCGTTGTATTTCTTGTGCTTCAGGAACAGATCATGCACAACTGGTTGTGTAATTGTTTGTCATGGCAATAAAACACTCCCAGGTTCTCAAGGACTGCAAGAAGCTCACTCATGCTTATGAAGTTGCTTTTTGTAGGGTTGAAATCACTTTTGCATCATTGGCAAAGAACTCTTCTATGAAATCTAAGGCATTACCAGCGAAGGTTGAGGTATTTTTGGGGGAAGAGGGGATAGTTTTAAGGACAGCGGAAGTTAAAAACTTGCTCTTAATCCTTTCTTCTTGCCTGACTCTTTGGAAAGACTCCTGTAGTAACCTTAGTTTCTCTCAGCTGCTGGTCTTTAAGGCTGTCATCTAGACAAATGGCATCATGCTACTCCTTAACCTTAGGAGGGTAGTAACTCTGGTGTTGTCAGAGTGCTGTGGAAACTATTCGACAGGGGAAAGTAAGATCCACTGACAACCAAATGGAGTTAGGTAACTGATGTTTTCTTGTTTCCTTATACTTGGATCTGGAATTTTGTACAGAATTTCCATTTTATGGTCTTTAAGAGCTGCGCCAGTTTGTTTGTCTCCCGAGGCTGAACACGAGGCATGCTGAGAGGGGAATCTGCAAAACGTTCTTTGGCTTTCCTGAGTGTTTTTCTGGTGTTCTTAGAAGGAAATGGGACACTAGCACTGTGGCTTGGTGCAGGGTTACTCTATTGCATAACATGCTATGCACGGAGAACATCCTTCAGCCATCACACCCTCACTGCTCCCAAGGAGCTTCGAGCCAGGGCTCTCCTGAGAGAGCTGTGTACGCTCAGCCTCTCTTCTTACAGGGTGTTCTGAAGCCATTCGGGGAGCACCTGCTGCTCCGGCCTAGTTTTGATGGGGTGGAGGAAAGGGTCTGGGATCCCCCCCGGGGATGAGCAGCGGCTCGGAGTATTTCTGTCAGTAAGTTTTGTTCGGGGGGGGGTTGCGACACCCGGTATCTTTGTGCTGCTGCCAGAAACACTTTTCACACCTCTCTGCAAACCGAACCTGCTGCTGTGCGCCCGGGGGTATTTTTATCAGTCTTCCAAGTAAAACCCACACCGCCAAAGGCGGCCGCCAGCCCGCCCGGATAAGGAGTTACCCGGGGTTCGTGAAAACCTCGGCAGACAGGGCCTTAGTCTTCCGGGCCTCCCTCCCGCACACCCCATCACCGGGAAACTCCCACCGGCGCTGGGCCAGGCCGAGGCGTCCCGCGGTTCCCCTCAGCCCGGAGGCGGCAGCGGGACCCACCGCCCGCCCAGCCCAGGGAGCTGCCAGGCCCGGCAGGACGGAACAAAGCCCCGGGCGCCGTGGGGAGATGGAGTCCGCTGGGGGCGTCCCCCGCCCCGAGACACGGAATGGATGTTTCCGACCGCGCGCCCCTCCCCTAGCTGCCGCTACAGAGCCCGCTGGCCAATGCGAGAGCGGCAACCCCGCCATGTGAGGGTGTCTCTCCCGCCCCCCTGTCAGCGCGCGCCCGGGGTCGGGAGAGACCCGCGCGCCACTGGCTCCTCCCGCCCCCGAGACTGTTTGTCCTCGCACGTGCGGCTGGTCACGTGACGAGGAGGGAACCCCGCCCCGCGCTTCCTGCGACTGGGTGCGGAAGTCCTCTGTATCTATGGTTCCGAGGGGGAAAGAACGTCCCCCCATCTCTATGGTTGCGCTGGCGCCGCGGGGCCGACGGGAGGCTGGCGGACTATGTACATTTTTCCCTCATTACCTCACAAGCAGGGAGGAGGCTGCTGGGATAGCGGAGGACCTTCCCCCGGCCCCG
>JANHFX010015206.1:0-13575 GCA_027560015.1 Chloroceryle amazona | reverse complement strand
GCAGCCCCCAGGTCGGCGCCCCCCGCACCCCCTTGCGCGGCCTCCTGGAGAATCTCCCCCCGCGGGATGCCGCGGGGGGGGGGGCAGGGAGGAGGAGAGGGGTCTCCTGGAGCCCACCGCCAGCGTGGCCGGGGAGAAGCCCGACTCCCTCCATCAGCAGGCATGTCTGGCGAGAGCAGAGGGGCAGCAGAGCCACCCCAGCGGGTCCCCAGGCACCGCAGAGTTGCCAGGCCCAGGCCCAGCAGCTGCCAAGGAGTGGCAAATGCTACAGCTGAAGAAGAGAATGGAAGTGACTGAGGAGGAGATGACAAAGGTGAGAAACCATCCCATGGGTGGTGCACATCCTTGGCAGGTCGTGCTGGGCTGCTGGTGTGCCAGTCCTGCCCTAGAGAGTGTCACAGTGGGATGAGCCCCATGACGGGTCCTGCCCTAAGCCATGAGCTGCCCTATACAGTGACCTGCTCAGTGTGGCATCCTGACCACACAGCATCCTGCCCCACAGCGTCCTGCCCCATGCAGTCCCCTGTCCTGCAGAAAGCACCCTGTCCTACACGTTGTTCTGGCTTATGCCACATGCTGCCCTACAGTGTCCTGCCCCACACAGTGTCCTGACCCATGCAGTCTCCTGCCCCAGATGGCATCCTATCCTATGCAGGGTCCTGCCACACACAGTGTCCTGCCTGTGTCCTGCCCCAGGACCAGCGAGCACAGTGAAAGTCCCGGGCCAGTCCCATCTTGCATGTTGTGACCTTGGCTTTGAGCACAACCACAGAGCAAAGGGAAAAGGCCACAGCACTTTGCCAGGGTGAGGGAGCTGGGATACTTGTCCCCTCCAAACAACGTTCAGTTCAGTTTGGGGGAGCTCCGTGGGCATGGCCATGGGCTGGCCAGATGTGGATGATGCTGTGGCAGCCCGGTTGAGTCCCAGACATCCCCCAGGCCTCTCCCTTCTCTCCATGTCCTCCAGAGCTCGTGGGGACTTGACATCACTAGCCAAACCCATATTCCTCAGGTCATGGACATGCTGCAGGAGATGTTCGCCACCGTTGGCTCCCTGAAAACCACCATTGAGAGCTTCCAGGAGGAACTGCAGCTCCTGAAGGACGGTTTCCATAAGGTACATGTGCAAAGCTGGGATAGTTACTGGAGAGGTTTTGGCAGAGGGATCAGGCTCCCAGGCGACCTGCATGGACAGCAAGGGTGCCAGGTGCTGCTGATCCCTGCTTGTCCCTGCTGCTGCTGGTCCCCACCATTACCAAGCCCTGAGGATGACGAAGGCCCTGGTGCCTCTGTTTAACAGACTGGTCTGGAAGGGGTACGAGAGCAGTCAGTGTGGCAGGATGAGCACGGCCACCTCTTGCAGAGCATGCTGGGCCCATCCTGGTCCAACCAGCAGAGGGGCTGAGAGACAGTATCTGTGGTACCATGTGCAGAGCCACTCAAAACCCAGTCCCTGGTACTGACCCCAATCTGCCCAGCATCAGCCTTTGGCAAATCCTTATGGAAAATGCGTTCAAGCCTCTCAAGGGTTGCCCTGCCTGCAGTGACCTTCCAGGGTGAGTATCTGGCTTGCAGGGCTCTTCTGGCAGGGTCCATGTCACCCGCCCAGCCACAGTAGACACATCTGTCCCTGGGTGCCCCAGTGTCCTGGCCACCTCTACTGCTCTTGTCTCTCCTGCAGCACCAGCAGGATTTTACCCACTAGATTTTGAGGCCCTGGGAAACCCGTAGGTCTGGGAACAGGATGGTGCTGGGGGTGGCTGCAAGGTTTGGATTCTCCCTCCCTATCACAGGGGCTGCCCAGGCTCTGCCCAGGGCAGGAGGGCTGATTTCTCTCCTGGTTGCAGGCAGACATCTGTCAGGAGCTGCGCCGGAGCTCTCTCTGTGGGGTGTCCACTAGCGAGGTGTGTGTGTAGGCTTCAGGTGCCAGGCTCCTTTGCTGGGAGCTGGCAATGCCTCTCAGCTCCACGATGGTGTGGAGCTCTTCTCTCTCCCCAAAACCTCAGGGGCTGTTTCATTTCAGGAGCTCTCTGACCAGGAGTTCAGTCCTGAGGCCTCACAGGAGCCGGCCCATGAAGCCTCGTGCAGGCTGAGCTGGTTGCTGGAGCAGCATGAGGCTGTGGGCACCCATATCAGCCACCACAAGAGCCAGCTCCAGCAGCATGGTGAGCACTGACATCCCCACCATGCCAGGCCACTGTGCCAGGTTGTGCCACCAGACATTTGCCAGGACCAGTGGATGGTGGGCCCATGGTCAGCCATCCCATCTGGGTCCTCAAGCAGCTGCAGTCTCCTTGTCCCTCTGCCTCACTCACAGCCATGCTGGCATGGCTCAGGGGGGGACATGGTCACTGCCTTCTGTAGCACCCCTGTGCTGGCCATGCCCAGGGCCTGGCAGCAGTGCTGGGCAGTCTCCACAGCCATAAAGCCACCTCAGTTTGGGATGGCACTGTGCTGGGGGCCTGCAGGAGCCAGCACTCCCTAGAACAAAACTTTGGTGTCTGTTCTCAGCTGACTTGGGGACCTTGGAGGACATGGCTGCCCGACTGAAGAAGGAGCTGGGTGAGATGAGGCAACAGCAGGATGAAGGAGAGAAGGTGCCCAGCTGCCCATGCCCCAGAGGGTTGGAGGGGGGTGCTGCCTGAGGGCTAGGGGCCTGCAGCCCCACAGCCTGCTTGCCAGGGACACACTGGAGCATCTCTTGAGACGTCCTTGCTAGCCACTCACTAAGACCACCCATAAGCACACCTCACTGCCTTGCCTGGGTCCTGTGGCTACCCCGTTTCCCACCTAGAACCACATTTGTCCTCCTCAGGGGCTGGATTTTGTCAGGGAGGTGCTGGGCGAGGTGAGGCAGCTGCAGGAGCAGTGCACGATGCTGCAGGAAGCTGCGGAACGGCTGTGGGGTGACACCAAGGACACCCAGGTGAGAACAGCCCCAGGATCAGCTCAGGAGCCACTTGTACAATGAGCCTCTGACCCAGGCTGGGTAAAGGCTTGCTCAGATTTGGCACATCCCCACTCCTAAGTGGCTCAGAGTGCCAGGACTTTGTGGCCATGCCAAGCTGGTGGAGCTGAGCTGCTCCTAGGAAGGCATAAGGGAGGATGGGTGGCTGGGAGCGTGTGGCAGGCCTGGAGCCAGTGTGGGATGGTGGAACATCCAGCCATGAGCAAGGTGTGGCTGGAGCAGAGCTTGGGTGTTGTGAGTAAGCAAAGGTGGGAATGGTGGCAGGGCTGGGGGTCTGCAGGGATGGTTGGCACTGTGCCCCCCTCAGAAAGCAGACAAGGCTGCGCTGGAGCCCAAAGCAAGCCAGGAGGAGCTGCAACACACCATGGTCCAGATGAGTAAGATGATGCAGGACCTGCTGCAGAGGATGTCCCTGCTGGAACAGGACAGGCAGAAGACCCTGGAGAAGCTGCTCAGCAAGGTGGACTCCAAGGTAGCAGTGTCACCTGGGGAGTGGGGGGGTGGTGGCGGGATGCACCAGGCCAGGGAGCACATCCATGCATGGGGAGGGTGAACCCTGAATCTGCTGATGCCAACAGAGGACAGTCCTTACATCGTGGCTGGCCATGTGTCCCAGGGTGTCCCCAGTGTGCCTCAGGGGCAACAGCATCCCTTGTAATGGGCCTGGTGTCCCAAGGAGCCCCCCTGCCCTCCCTACAGCTGGACTGTGCAGCGCTGGCTCCCCTACAGGCACAGCTGGAGCAGATGTGGATGCTTACCCAGCAGCACCTCTGCCAGGGACCCTGCTGTGGTGCCAGCCATGCCGCTGGCTTCAAGAGGTGAGGGCTGCTGGGTCCCAACCCATCCCACCTTGTCCCCTTCTGTCCTGCCCCAACCCGTCCCATGCTGTCCCATCCTGCCCTGGCCATCCCATCCAGATCCTATTTGTCCCGCCCTACCTATGGGGTGACAGCTGCCCATGGGACTTCACGTCACCTCTGGGGTGCTGACGAGGTGCTGAGCAGCCACCCCTGTGCTGCAGGCAGCTCTTCAATCCAGTGAAGTGCATCTCCTGTGACAGACCCCTGGCCATGGCACCGTGAGTAGTGCGCAGCACCCCCCTGGACAGATCCCCATGCTGCACTTCCCACTAGAGACCACTGCCTTCACATCCTCATCTGCAGGCACGTGGTGACCCCCCGCAAGGCCAACCAGCACCTCCAGACCCAACCAGCCAGCACCGGTGGCTCTAACCGCCCGCCACAGCGGCTGCCGCGGCGGTGAGGCCTGCCAGGTTCCACCCTGTCCCTCCCTCTCCTTTTGAGGTCCTACTCCCTGGGCAGGAGGGGTAACATAGGTGCTCCCTGCCCAGGGAGAGCACAGGGAGCAGCAGGGCCAGCAGGGGCCCTGCGAGTCCTGCCGGGCCACTGTCTGCCTCCAGCTCCACCATCACCCTCTGTCCCTGTGGAGAACCTGCAGGCTTCATCAGCAAGAGCGTAAGGCCCTATTCCTGCATGTCCCCCTGCTCTGGAAACCCACCCAGCCCAGCCAGACTGGGAAGGTGGGAGTGCTGCAGGCTACACACAGCCTCAGGGCACCTCCAACCTCACAAACTGCTCTTCCCTCTAGAGAGAAGTGGATATTTTTGGCATCAACGGGGTCATCTACAAGGGCAGGCTGGACTCCCCAGGTGCCAACAGGACCATCACCATGGGCACAGACATCCCAGGTAGGGGAGCAATGCCAGGGCGCTGTGTTAGCTCTGTCCAGGCCCTGCAGCCACCTGAACCGGCAGGTCCCACCATCGGTGCCCAGGACAGCTCAGTGCCCCACTGTAAGGGTGCCATCAGCACCCTTACGTCTCCCTGTGCTAACAGTGTCTCTTGCTTCTCACCCTGAAGCAACAAAGACTGCCCAGCCTTGCTCTCGGCGCACCACAGAGAAGATGTGCAGCAGCCCCAAGCATGGCAGCCACTATGTGTCCCCATACTCACGTGAGTGCCTGTCCTAGGCATTCCCCAGGCCACTGGCCCCACCACCTGGGCTCAGCCCGCTGTGGGGGCTCCCAGGGGTGCTGCTGGGGATGTGGTGCCCCATGCAAGGCTGTTTGTCCTTCTGCATTGCAGGTGCTGCCACACGGACAAAGATGGGCTCCTCGGGCCGATGGCAGGCTGCCATGGGTGGCAGCAGGACAGCAGGTGTCTGAACCAGCTGGGGAGCTGCGGAATGGCACAGGATCTGGGCAGGGAGTGGGAGCACTAAGGCTGTGCTGCCTGGCCTCAGCAGATGGATGGGGACCACAGTGCCCTGGCAGCCACTCATCGCAGTGGGGTAACCTTGTATGTATAAAGATGCTCCTGCCTCTCTTGCCCTCCCTTGTGAGGTCCTTGGGCTTGCGGGGACACGCAGGGCATCCTTGCGGACTCAGCAACCAGAGCCTGATGCTTTGGGGCTGTGCCACATCCCTTTGAGCTCTCTCTGACCAGTCATAGACATTCAGGACTGTGGTCTTGACATGGATTTCCTGGATTCCATGGATTATGGTGGCCATGGGACCATCACAGGTAGGCTCTCCTCCCTCCAAGGCTAGGGGCAGATCGATTCTCTATCTCCCCTGCTGCACAACTCCTGCCTCACAGGCCATCCCCACTCCTAGCAGGACTCGATGCTGGCCTCCTTGTGCTCAGGCCACTGCAGCTGGGACACAAGGCCCATGGCCCCAGCTTGTTCCAGGTGCCACCAGCTCAGCCCAGTCTACCTCAGTGGGGCAGGACTGAGGCACACAGATCTGGCACAACTCCATGCAGGGAAGCTCACAAGGGCCAGCACCAACTCCAGCCATTGTTCCCAGCCTCTGCCTGGGATGTACAAGAGGCAGCCTGGGTGAAACTGTTACTCCTACAATGTTTATTTTAGCAACACAAAAAAAACATTGAAGTTAATTGACAGGTGAGCACAGGGATGCACAGGCACAGCCTCATGGAGAAGGCTCGGAACGGATGGTGACCTCCAAAGGACCTGGCCCATCACCCAGTAAAGAGGGGACAGGAGCAAAGTCATAGCAAGACCCTCAGGATGTGTGGGTGTCACACAGGGAGCCCGAGGTCTCCTGGCATCCTGTCCATCAGACTCCCCCTCCTCCTGGTGGGGCCTCACACCCACAGCTGATGTGGTGGGGCAACGGGCAGAGTTGGGCTGGCTTCTGCTGGCCAAAGACAACTGGCAGTCACTGCCCAGCTGGGGTGGGATGTCCAGCAAAGACGTGGCGAGCCCCAGCTTGGAGACACAGGATGCACAGAGCCACTCGGTGAGGCCATCCTGAAACACCCCGGCCCCCGGCTGGCCTGCCCCGCATCCAGCTGCTGCTGCAAACAAAGCAAAGACACGGGGTTCAAAGCAGAAGAGTGTGTATTGCAAGCAGCTGCAGCACATCCGGAGAGACTTCCAGCCGCCAGGAGAAAGAACAGAGGGGTTAAAAATGATCCCAGTCTCTAGGGTTACACTGTGTCATGCAAACAGCCCCAAGGCGAACCCCATCCCAGGAGGGTGTGCTGGCTCACCCCCTGGTCCCCCTCCCCAGGGCTGGGCGAGGGGCCTGTCTTCCCCCAGCTCTGCTCCCCACCTAGTTCGGTGCACATGAGGTGGAGGCTGAGGCCGAGGAGGAAGGGCCTCTGCTCTCTGCCCCCCCCTTAAAAGAAACAAGCCTCATGGGGTATCTGTCCCCCCCACCTCATAAAGCGGGGCCACGGGCAGGGGAGAAACACGTCGGCACAACCCCCTCTGCCTGGTGGGGTGGCCCAGGGGACCGTGAAGAAAGGACCTCCTCTGTAAATGTCACTCGCATGCAAACTCCAGTGTGCCAAGAGAGGAGGGGTGCTCCCTCCCTCCCGGAGAGCCTGGCAGCTGCAGTGTCCCAGGCAGAGGCCAGCACCAGTCCCACATCCCACGCAGTCTCCCGCTGTCTCTGGGGAGCTCCGTTGAGCTCAAGGACAAGTAAAAACTACTTCAAACCAAACCCATGCAAGGCAGCTATTTGCTCGTGTGTGTCTCGGCGGCTGCCAGACACCCTGGCAGCAGAGTTCCTCTCCTCTTCGGGGTGGGGGGGAAAGAAAAAAAAAAAAAAATATATTTATACGCAGGGGTCCCTGCTGCATTGGCTCTCCACCACGGCCTCATCTCTCTGCCTCCATGGTCACATTGGCCTTCTGTTCCGCCGTGGCCTGCTGGGAGACGGCGGCTGGCCAGCCCGCAGGCTGCGCTGGGGCGGCCGGAGTCCACATGCTCTGCTGCTGGCCAGGGGGTGAAGCTGCAGGCCAGGAGGGGTTGAAAGCCCCGTGCTGGGGCAGTGGCGGGGCCGGGGGTGGTGGGGAAGTTGCCATGGAGGCCACGGGGCTGCTGCTGTTGAAGCTCTCTGAGGCCTTGAGGCGGGAGAACATGGTGAGGGCGTCCGGGAAGTTGGGCGGCGTGGCCGGCGTGTTGGCAGGAGTGCACATCTGCAGGAAGGAGACACGGGGTCAGGCGAGTGGCAGGGGTGGACTCCACCTTCTGCCTCACAACAGGGCCCAGCATGAGACCCCTCTGCCCCCACTACTGCAGCAAATGTTGCTCCCGGACCCAAGCTCTGCTGACAACGCTGCCATAGGCAGCAGTTATTGAAGGCTCTGAAGACTAATGCTGTGGCGAAAGCTCCTATCAGAGGGCCCAGGCAGGACCCCACTGTACCTGGCCAAGTTGGGGATACAGAACTCCAACACGATGGAGGCTGGAAAGGACCTCTGAAGATTGTCCAACCCCCGAACTCCAGCAGGGTTACCTAGCGCAAGGTGCCCAGGATCATGTCCAGGTGATTCTCAGTTGTCCCAGAGAGTCAAATGAGGCCACAGCAGCCAACAAATCTCTAAGACACATCTGCCCAAGCAGATTACAGGCTGCCAGGGCACAAGAGTTAAGAGACTGAGTCTGGAGACAGCTGGGAAGGACGAGAGGCTGGCAATACCCACACATGGGCACACTCCTGTGTTTACACACACCCGGATGCCCCGCACACTGTACTAGAGGCACGCTCCAGCGTGCTTCCAAGGGTTTGCGTGCTCAGTCACTCCAGCAAGCGCACAAGGACTCCCGTGTGCAAGTGGGCACCACACATGTATCTGTGTCTGTTTACACAGCCTGTGCTCCAGGCTCCCCCAGCCTCTCCCTGCCATACTGGGGCTGATCTGGACTCCTGGCCATGCCTAAAGCGTTCTCCACTAGACCATCCTTCTCTGAGCAGCTCCAACCCCTTTGCAGGGTTCTGGGGGCACTCCCAGACCTGATGTCCCACAGGTAGGACAGGACAGGCTATGCCACCTCCACCCGCTCTCCAGGAAAACCTTCCTTGGCAGGCAGCTCCAGCAGCGCCTGGCCAGACCTCCCTGCCTGCACTCCTGGGGCAGTGAAGCAGCGAGCTGGGCATCAGCCCGAAGCACCTGCCAGCTGGTGCTGTGCCCTGGGCAAGCACCAGGGAGGTGGGAAGGCACTTACCATCTGATGGTGGTGGCTGTAGGGGATGTTTGTTTCTTGGAAAAAAGCACTGAGCGCAGTCTGCAAACAAAACAAAACAGCAAAGATGATGTTACCACCAGCATGTAAACTGGACACCCACCACATCCATGCACACAATAGCAGGGCCCTGCAAGACCCCAAAGATGGGTGGCTGGACTGCACCCACAGCCCCAGGTCCCTGAGCAGGGACCCGTGGCAGTCACGTGTATTTGGGATCACTGCTCTTGCTGTGGAGAAGCAGCCAATGCTGGAGCAGACCCCAGCAGGCATTTCACAACTCGCAGCGATGCTCTGCAACTGCTGCCTGCGGGGAGAGGAAGGAAAACAAATCCAAATCCAGCAGGGGAAGCCCAGTGAGAACCGGTTAGATGTGTGTCTTTAACAGGACAAGATCACAGTCACCATATTTGCGCTGGCAGATCCCCAGGGCTGGGGCTGCCACAGGTAGCCCCCCCCCCCCCCATCAGAGCATTTCCAGTTACGTCAAAGGTGGGGTACAGTTATGACTGACATTGGTTTGGTTACCTTCCAGTTCAGACCAGTAATAATCTAGTAAATGTGTCACATGCTACAGGCTTCTGAGAGGACAAGGGGGGTTGCAGGGAGGGAATGCCAGGAGCTCAGGCTGGCCAGGAGGGCAGACACCCAGCCTGGGTCTGAGAGGAGTGGAAGCAGCTAGAACTCTGGGGGCTCACGGGACTGGGCTGCTGCAGGATGAGCAAAAGTGAAGTTGACTCCTGTTCTGATGCCAGGCTTGAACTGAGTTAGGGATAGAAAACGATGTTCTGACTGTTGTGGATCAGACTTGATAGAAATGTTAGAGAATTGCTTTGGATTCAGTTCTGGTTGAAGGAAGAGCCCCCATCACTCAGCTGTCTCCCCATGAGCAGCCTGTCTGTGAGGCACAGGGCTGCAGCCACACCACCTGAGACAGATCCCTTCCTGTCAGCCAGTGACTGGGGCTACCCAAGCTGTTGGGGAAAAAAAAAAAAAGCAGAAAAAAAAAAAGTGGAAAAAGCAGTGGCAGGTTGTACCAAATGCTGCACAACTGCAACAGCCGCTGTCCTACCACCACAGATTCCTTGTCCCAGTGCCCATGGCCACATGCAGGGATGGGGCGAGCGATGGCAAGTCAGCTCAGCAGTCTGATGGGAAACTCTTCTGGCCCCAAACACCCATGCTGGCAGGCCCTGGAAAGGTGAAGAGCCTGCACTTGTGCCACCAGGGAGCTGGAGAGTTGGTGCCAGCTGCTCACAGCAGGGTTTACGGTTTCCTGGCTAAACAGGGGTAAACTATCAGCCAGAGCAGGTGGCAGCCAGGAGTGCTACCTGCAAATAAACCAATAATCCAGGCCTGGGCAGGAAAAGCAATTGTGGTAGAGCCTGGAAGCTCCCAGAGCTCAGGGGAGCAGGCTATAGCCAGGCTGGTGGGGCTCCTCCCCATGATAGCTGCATTTCTCTGGCTGTGTTTAATAACACAGCACCCAAACTTGCAGCCAGCCAGGCTGTGACCCAAGAGCCCTCCCTTAGCACCCATGGGCAGGACCAAAGAGATTTCAGCGATGGCCGTACAGCAGGAAGAGGGTCTGTGGCCCCAGAGACCAGCTTCAAACAGGCCACTGCCTGTCTACAAGTCAAGGAAATGGCCGACAGAGACAGGGACACTTCTGCAGCAGTGACACTCCCATCCCCACGGCACCCTTCGTCCTGGGTGAGGTCGATGGCAACACCCACAGGCCCTATTGCTCAGACAGAAAGGATCGTGATAAGAAAGGGGGATAAGAGCAAATGGGAAGCACAGGCAGAGGTGTAGGCATAGCCAGATATGCTGATTAGATCTGCTCTGTGCTCCTGTTTTCCAAGTGGCCACCTGAGATTGTGCCATCAGCAGATGGGGTAGAGAAGGAACCCAGTGCCCCCCTGAGCTACACACTGATCCCTGCCAGCACTGGGATGAAAGCTGTGACCTGGATGAAGGAAGCACTCTGCCACTGCAGGCCCCTCTGCCTTAAAACACTGCACCTCCGCCCCTCCATCTGCCCCTTTCCAAGTGTGGCAGAAGCAGTCCCTCTGCCCACCTCCATGGGGAATGGCTGATACCTCCCCAGGGACCTAGGACCTGCAGCAGCCCCAATCCAGGTGGGCGAGAGGCCCACACACCCACATCCTCAGTGGCACAGGGTACCAGGGACACACATGTAACCAATACTGCTAACACCACTTGGTCTCCAGCCAGTGTCATAAGTGCTGGGGGCAACTGGTGCAAGAAAAAAATCCTATTAAGGTTCTTCTGATTGAGAAGGAGCCCAAGCCACAGCTCAGCCCTGACCCTGAGCCAAAGGCCCCATCACCAGTGTCACCCTGGGTATGAGCGGGAGCAGGGCAGCTCTGCAGTCCCTGTAGGGCCACACTCAGCAGTGACCAGGCCACTGTGTCACCCCCTGGGATGCAAACCCAGGAGCGTTGTAGGAGGTGGATCACACAGAGAGCATGCCAGGGTGCCAAAAGGCACCTGTAGTGAGCCAGTCGGAGAGAAGATGGCTGCAGAGGACAGGTGGGGACATGAACATAAAGAGAGCTAAGCAGAACAAGATCAGCCTGGAGGAGCGGGACACCCAGCCCTCAGCAGCCACTCAGATGGGACTAGATGATCTTGAAGGTCTCTTCCAACCCAAGACATTCTGTGATTCTGTGACCCCGAGTGCTGTTTGGTGCCCTGCACAAGCTGGATGTGCACCAGCTCCATCTCGACTGCATGCGTGTGCTGCAGTGGCTGCCGGTGCAGGGGATCTGGCAGCAGTGAGCCCACGGACACCCCAGCCTTGAGCCACAAAGGAAAGGGAAAGAGGCTCAGTAAGACATAAATACATCAGAAGAGGAAGTGGAAACTCAACCATGGACACAGTGGGCAGAGCCAGACACCTGCTCCTCCTCTTGTTCCCCACACACAGCCTCACTATGCTGAGCAGAAACACAACACTCTGCACCAGTAAAAAGGAAGGAATGGGTGGGTTTTTTTAAAGCCGATTTCTTCTTATCCTACCCAAGCAGCCCCAGGGGCAATCAGCACACGACAAAGCTGAACAATACTCTTCTACCTGGGAAGCAGCCTGATCCACCATTCAGCCTGACACAAGACTCTGAAACGTCACCCTGGTAGCCTGCTGGGTTCCAGCCATGGTGGAGGTACCTCCCACCCTCCCTGGCTTCTCCCCAAAAGCTGGCACCTGGAGCCCCAGTGGACAAGCACCAGCCTTCACCCAGAGCCACTCCAAATCGCTTTCTTCAGCCTGTAAACCTACCCCTCCGATCAGCAGTGGCACTGCTCCAGCTGCCGGAGGGCTGGGCTGGCACAGCCGCTCTGCTGGCACCCACTGTGGCTGTCCCCAGAAGCACAGCAGAGTTCACGGTGCTGCGAGAGCCTCAGACAACACCGGGCGTGCCACCAGAAAGCCTGCCCCAGGTGCCTAGGAAACAGGAGTGGAGTCAGGGTGAGTGGAAGAGGCGATCAACATGCTACCCACGAGCTGCTCCATTCCCTGGGGACGGAGAGGATGCAAAATACAACAGCTTCCTTGTCAAGCCCCTGAGCATGGTACAGGCTCTGATCGCAGGCTTGCGCTGCATCCAAGGCAGCTCAATCTTCAACAGTTTCCTGACCCCGTGCCCTGCTCGCTGTCCTGGATCACGTTTCTTCCCCCTGGACAAACTCCGCGTCTGCCAGGGCCAGCAGGACACCACGCACAGCAAACCCTCTCTGTGGCCCCTTCTTGCATCCTCCCCACTAGCCACAGTGGTCCCAGATCAGCCCCAAAGTAGCATGAGCCCTGGAAAGTGGTCCCAAAACATGAAGATCTCACCAGACCAAAGATGTCAGCATTTCAGGGCAGCCCCCCTCTCCCTCCTGCCAGTGAGCCAACACCCCAGGCTCCTGCTCCCTGTCACAAGCAGCAAGCAGGCTGTGTGCCCACGTAGGAAAGGTCCTGGGCAGGGCAGACGGATGCCAGGACAGAGCCTCAGAGCTGGGGGAACCCAGCTCCTCCTGTCTTGTCACTGGGCCATCTGGCTCGCCTGGGCGGAACACCTCTCCCCGTGGTTGTCTTACAGGGAGGAGCAACATCTTTGGGGTGCAAGCGGGAGACTGTGAGTGAAGACAGTGTAAATTACCACTGAACTTGCCCGAACTCCACCAATTTATACTTGCTGCAGACACAGGACCAACCAGCAATCAGGGACCGTGCTAGAATAACAAAATAAAATATCACAGGCGAGAAGAGAGCACACTGGAGTCAGGAGAGCACATGGCTCCCAGAAGAAGTAGTCCTGCCCAGCGGCCATTTTGCAAAGGGAATTATCTGACCATTGCACCAAAAGTGAGTGGGAACATGGTAACTGCTCATCGCAGTGCGTTTGTTTACAGCCGAGCTTCCTCCAAGTCATGTGAGTGCCAAGCCGGCGGGAGACGGCTGTTTGTACTTGTGCAATTCACCAAATGGTGGCAAAGTTCTGCAAAAAGCCTTCTGAAAGAAGAGTTAAAACTTTTTTCATCCATTCCCAGCTCTTTTGTGAGACGTGCGGAGGTGGTGGAAGCGGATCCGGCCTGTCCCAGAGGGCCGCTGTCAAGCTGTATTAGTAAACAAAACCCTGAGCGTGTTACACATGCAACACATCCACCGCCAGCAGTGCTCCCATCAGCCAGCCGTGGTATGAAACGGGCACGGCGTGGGGAACACCGGCTCGGCTTTCTGCACACCCCCGCACCGCCACGTGCGGCTCGGCTTTGAACGCCTCCTGTCCTGAGGTTTAGCATCTGGAAATCCTGTGGCTGCACGGCGAGGAGCTGACTCCGTGCCCGATCCGTCCGACAGCTGGCACGGTCCCGAAAGAGCCCCGAGTAAGGGCTGGGAGGCCTGCCAGCGGTGCTCGCACCCACCCGGGCTGTGCCACGGGCTCAACCAGGGGTGCCCAAGCCACTGGGATGAAAGCAAACTGAACCTCCCGCTCTCCAGACTGACTCAGACCTCCTCCTGCATCACAAAACACACCGTAGTTACAAAGGTGCCCTTAGCGTCAAACCCACCAGCT
>JANHFX010015205.1:37343-71891 GCA_027560015.1 Chloroceryle amazona | reverse complement strand
CCCAGTGAGGGGGCTAATGCTGCGCCCTGCCTGGCCCACGCCCGGGCTGGAGTGGGACGGGCCTTAATGCCAGGTCCTGCCCTGCCATCCCCTGGGGATGCTCCCCAGGGAGCTCCTAGTCCTCACAATGCCCTGGCACACTGTTACCCAATATATACAAACATAGATGTCAGATAAAATGGTAACATCTCACACATCAAAACACAAACAAATTTAAGAAATAGAAAGCTACATATGGATAACATTCATGCCTGTGTAAATCTATTTTTCATAAATAGCTCTGAAATTATGGTCTTAGCAAACACCTGAAGAGCTCCTGTGAAGGTTTCCCTCTCTAGCTATGCTCTTCCTTTGGAAAGAAGGTTGTTACCTGACCTTGCCATCACTTCAAACAATAGTAATTTCTTCACATCATTTGAAGACAAACTCTGTAAGGAATTATTATTATTACAATCCTTCCACCAGTGATAACTGTACATAGCAACAGTGATTAGCAGTATTTCAATTATTATCAATAAATCAGTAACCAATAAAATGAAGGGAGCTGATTCAAGGTCTAGGTCCAATTCCATGAAAATGATCTGCAAAACTCCCAGAGTATGAGATGTTAGGACTGAAACAACAAACACGGTGACTTTCCTAGAGTCACTGAATTCTGCACTGGCATGCAGGAGTGGGTTCACAAGGCTTTTGCAGGCAGAAGAAGAGCTGTATTATACAATAACTTCTAAATCCACTGATTATAAAGTGCCTTAAACAATAAGTAGTGGAAAAAGTCAGACCAATGGAAAGTGCAAGAACTGTTTTATACAACTCATGACATGGTTTGGGCTAAATTTCTCTGTCTATTTTCCTTTGGTGTTCTCCTTTGAGTTATAATATATGAGGATGAAGTGATGTGATTCCCATTCATGGGTGATGAGGGAAGATCTCTGAACTCAGGCAGGTAAGACAGACTATCTTTCAAGTCTAAATAAAGTAAAATTAAATAGACAAAGATATTTAATACTGTGCTCTATGTAGAGACTTTCTACTGACTTTCCCATTAATTTTTGAAGAGTTTGGAAGCCAAGATTTGGGAAGTCAGAACCAGATGTTAATCTATTACATAGTTTATTATATTAACTGAAATCAGATTTCCTTCCTTGTATATGATTGCGTCAATTATTTTTTCCATATTAAAATATACTTGGAAATTCATGTAATCTGTAAAACATAAGTTGTTCTTGTAAATGCTCATATGTTGGATATGTGCAAATCTTTGTTCAGGACAAAATATTTCTGTCCCCGACTTAAAAGGTTTTGTAGTTCAAGGGCTGTGAGCAATGTCTCCCGATGAGATGAGATGAGGTGAGATCTGCTGTTGCAGAGCTCAGGAACTACACTAGGACAGGTGACAACAGTTGCCATGACACACAGTCGCAGGAGATGCAAACTTTCAGATACGTACTTTCACAAGCAGCCTTGCCCAGAAGCATCATTAACTTCACCAAAGCAGGAAAGACATCTATGTGTAGGGATTTATTGAGCATCTCTGCAGCAAGGGAATGTGTCAAACTTTGAGAATCTACCTAGGCAAGGTGAGACTTCAGACTGAGCATAGGGATGAAACATAAACATGGTTTTAGTCTACTAAGCAATACCTTCCAACTTTGGCAGTGGCACTGGCTGTTAGCTGTATTGACAGGTTATACTGGTATCAATTAAAGACATAGAACTGTTACTATTTCACAGCAGCTTCAAAAAGAATGAACCTTGCCCCTATAGTCCACTTAATGGGAAGAGCTTACCTACAACTGGAATTTCTCTTAACTAAGATTGTATGAGAGAGTGTGCTGCATCTTTCAACTATGAATTTGTTTTTTCTCAAAAGCATGCAGATTAATCAAAGGTTAGGTAGACACAATTATCCTTCAGAACCAGCAACCTGTGAGGTTGCTGCTCTAGGATATCCTCACTACAGGATATCTAGAATATCCTTACCCCACAGGAATGGTACCTGGGTGGCACCTGGGTGGTACCTCAGAGCAAAGAACAATCCCTGACTGTCAAACAACTGAATGGAGAGCCAGGTGCTACTGAAAATAAACACGAGGAGGAAAGAATACTGGGCAAAGATTTTTGTGTGAGAGCAGTAGTTCCAGTTCTTTTCCCTTCCAGGAACCTCACCATTGTCATGCGTTGATCAAGTAGAAAAATTGAATGTTATGTAAAGTTATGTTCTGCTTCAAGCATACAATTCATATACTTCAAACTAATTTCCTCCAGTTCATCACAGAAAT
The DNA here is from genome assembly GCA_027560015.1 of Chloroceryle amazona. NCBI lineage: Eukaryota > Metazoa > Chordata > Aves > Coraciiformes > Cerylidae > Chloroceryle > Chloroceryle amazona. Next base: position 69,609 of record JANHFX010015205.1, on the reverse strand, counting down.
AGGAGAAATGCTTGTTACACAACACACAAGTGTTGCATATTCCTGCCAGATTCACAGTGGCCCAACCTTCACAGATTTGATTATTCCACATTTTATGGTAGTATAAGGCACTTCAAACTATGAGTCTTCCCCAAGGAATGTTAACGCTTGTTAGAAGTACATGACCCAACCAGTCTTACTACAAAATGCTTGGAAAATGTTACATCAGAGAACTATTAATACACTCCATTGCACTTACAGGACATGACTGCATGTGGAAAATCTGATGACTTGCGATCTTATTAACTTACTGAGATACCTCACTGCTTTTATGAAAGATGTGCCACAACTAAATTACCTGACCCAGGGTGATTCCTGAAAGGTACATCAGACTCCAATATGCTACCAGATTTCCATATCATTCTTGGAAATACAGAAATTTTGAGTAGAGCTGCACTCCAAAGACTGCTAGTTTAGTTAAGAACAAGCATTCCAGTAAATATCATGCCAGAAAAATGACCTCAATACTTGCTGTTAAATACACTTTGCTTTAATAAACACAATATTTATAATTCAATTCACTTGCATCAAACTGAATAGCATAAATATCAATATAAAATAGATCAGCAATGTCAATATAACCTAATTTGCATAACCTCTTCTATATATTTCATGTAAATATTTATTTTGCGATCTGTGGCACTAATTTATTGTTAAAAACAGACAAATAGACAAAAACAGCGATAACATAAATGTAATTTAATCATGCATATGTATCTTTGTAAAATAAATCTAGCATTTTGGGGCTTACTTGGGAGAAAGAGGGAAAATACATTAGTGGCAGTAAGATAATTCATACCTGTGTTTAAAGTTAAGCAAAGGTGAAGTGTGATGGCAGCTCACAGAGCAGAAATGAGACCTACCAGCAAGGACAGTCTGCCAAGGCACCACGGATTCTGGAAGCTGCTCCTGTTGTGAATTCCAATCCACAACTCTGCACCCAATGGCTGCCCTCCAACTCACCCCAGCACCCCTATTTTACCATCTAGGAACACACACCGTGACTCGCTAATAACCTCAGGAGCTACTTTGCAACCTCTTTTATAAGCCTGTCTTCCTATGCACCAAGAGAATGTATTTTACCTCTTAGTTCTCATTTCTCAGCTGTTAGCAGTAGTGAAGAACATGTAATAAATGAAATAATTGTGGTTTATATCAGATTTACACTTATTAACAATGTATCTACTAATATCCATTTCAAGGAAAAAAAAAACAACAACATTGTTTGCTATCAACTCTTAACTGCTCTGTCTGCATGTACAACGGGAAATGCTTCTTGTGGCACTGGCTGCTAAACTTGTCCAGCATGTTTTGGGTTCAACATCTTTATCAATGACATTGATGACAGGACAGAGTGTCTTCTCAGCAAGTTTGCCGACGACACAAAACTGGAAGGATTGGCAGATACACCTGAAGGCTGTGCAGCCACCCAGTGAGACTTGAACAGACTGGAAAGCTGGGCATAGCAGAACCTCATGAAATTTAACAAGGATAAGTGCAGAGTCCTGCATCTGGGAAAGAATAATAAAGTACACCAGTACAGATTGGGAGGTGATCTGCTGGAGAGCAGCCTTGTGGAGGACAACTTAGGAGTCCTGGTAGACAACAAGTTCTCCATGGAACAGCAATGTGCCCTTGTGGCCAAGAAGGCCAATGGTATCCTGGGGTGCATTAAGAAAAGCATGTCCAGCAGGTCGATGGAGGTTCTGCTCCCCCTCTACTCTGCACTGGTGAGACCTCACCTAGAGTATTTGTGTCCGGTTCTGGGCTCCCCAGTACAAGAGAGACAGGGATCTGCTTGAGACAGTCCAAGAGAGGGCTACAAGGATGATTAAGGGACTGGAACAGGGGCCTTATGAGGAAAGGCTGAGACACCTGGGGCTCTTTAGCTAGAGCAGAGAAGACAGAGGGGATTTGATAAATGTTTATAAATATCTGAGGGCTGAGTGTCAAGAGGAAAGGGACAGCCTCTTCTCGCTCATGCCCTGTGACAGGATGAGGAGGAATGGATGTAAGCTGGAGCACAGGAGGTTCCACCTTAACATGAGGAGGAACTTCTTTACTGCATGCAGTCACCTTGACCTGTGAGCCCACTGTCAATGAAATGGGCTGCAGAGTACACCAACAAATTAAATGGAATTTAAAAGCAGAAGTGAGCCTCGGTAAAACTGGTGTTTTCTGAGGAAGCTCTCCATTAAAAGTTTTTCAGTTGGTTTAAGCTTTAAATTGTGATGCTGTATTATTTTCATAAGAATAACTTTAAGAAATAAATTATTCTGAAGCACATTGTGATATCCTCTGGAATACCACCTGCTTGAACAGAACAAATGGATACATCCATGTTCAGTGCAACATGAAAATTTGTCACAGCTTTAATCTGTACAGAAATTCAGTAATTCTGCAGGATGGCATGGTGTTTTTAAAACATGATTCACTTGAGATGTGACTTGTTCAAGAACTAAGACCAATATTTATACTCTTTGGTGGTTGAGAAAGATGTCATATTCAGAAGAAAATATGTTCTACAGAGAAGCATGTGGACTTGTCAGCAAACACTGAATGCAGTCATATCTACTAATATGTTATTAATTGCTTTGTGGAGAGTAAAACCAGGTCCCTGATGTGTTTCAGAATGAACATATCTTTCGTCTCCTTGAAATGGTGAGCAAACTTGTTCCCTATATGCAAACATTGTCTCCAGTATTACTCAAAATCTTGTGCAGCTTTTAAATTAAACTCAAGATTCATCCTCTGATACCAGGTAGAAAAAGAGAAGTTTGGATGTGAACTAGTTAAGGCAGCATGTAATTAAAATTCAAAGCATTAACAAAAAGTGTGCTATGCTGTTTATAGTTGAGATGCAGGCATAACGTTTAATGAGCCTCTTTGTTTTCTCACCCCCCTGCGACTTGTTCCAACTCTTTTAACTATTATTTTGCCTTGTAAACTTCAGGTCTATGAGAGGTGAAGATCAGTTTGAAGGTGCATATAACATAACAAGCGTGTCTGAGTTTGTGTTTCACTGCCTGCTCTTGTGAGGCTGGTGTCTTGCAGAGTACTAACAGCAATCAAGTTCAGAAGTCAACCAATAAATTGCCATTGAAGCAGTTACAAATGTTTGCATAGGAAAAACATTAGTAGTATATGCACAAGTGTTTGCTGACCTTATAGGCTACTACTGGAGTTCAGACTTCAGCATGTCTATGAAAGAGCTGGGAATTGAAAAAGCAATCTTAACAGAGACCTATAAATGAAGCACACTCCACAACATGGGTTTGTAAGAGATTTAGTTCTTGACTTAAAACCTCAGGCTAATGCCCTAATGAAATTGGTAGATGTGCAATATCCAGCTCCTCTGCACTGCAGTGGCTTTCACCAGTTATTAGGGAGGCCTATATTTTTGTTGTGGATTTGCTCTAGTACAAATGAGTCAGAAAAGGTCTATTTTCCAGAACAACCAAAGACCAAAAGACCCCAAAACTCTCATGGCTTTCATCAGGCCAATGTTTTCTCTCACCTCAAATGCAACTTGCTCTTCTTTACTTCTAATGTGTATCCTAATTTATTTCCACCTCAATTTCTAGTTGATTAATAGATCCAGGTTCCATTATCTCCTAATTACTTTTTCAAATCAGTGTCTTCATTCTTTCTCCTTCTCTTAATAGGCAGCTACTCACTGACACACACTGGATCACTTCATTTTCCTCTACAGCATTCTTCATAAGAAGCTTTATTTGCAACAAGTCCTGCCAAAAGAGCATGACAATCATAAAACCAATCGTGTTACGAGACTATTGACTGCCATACTACCTAATAACTTCTCAATAATTCCTTTGTTTTGTCATATCCTTATTCATCAGCTGTCATGTTTTACTATAAACTCCTGAAGACAGGAATCATCCTCCCCTCCAAACTCAGCTGAGTCCCACCCTCACTGCAGTCCTGATTCATGATTGTGGCACTCAGGAGTTACCAAGCAAAAATGGTAACTGATAAACAAGAGTTTGTGGTTCTGCTGGACCAAGCCCTACACAACCTGAAGAACAATGATCCGTGCCTCAAGTTGGTTTGTAAGTCTGCAGCACATTTGGGCATTGATGAATATGTTCAGAATATTGTCCACTATTGCGCACATGAATCTGGCTTTCTTGAAGTATTGTGCAACAATTGTTTACAGCCTGCTTATGTCAACACAGATGTACCAAATTGCTTATGACTTGAACAAAATATTTGCTAAAATCAGCTTAGACTGCAAAACATGGCAGGCTGAACCAGGGCATCAGCCTTTTTTAAATTGAGAAGCAGTAGGTGATTCAAACCTGTCCCTCCTATATTTGGTAAGAAAGCACACTATAAACAAAAAAAAAGAAACAAAAAAAAACACACACAAAAAACATACACACACAAAAAACAACCAACAACAACAAAAAAAAAAGCAAAAAACAAACAAACCAAAAAAATCCACAAACAAAACAAAAACAAACAAACAAACAAAACATTTGAATTATTTTTACTGAAAGACTTTAATTTAACAAGTCTGACCTGGATTAAAATAATGACCCTCCAAATTCCAAACCTCCTTCTTATAAATACCAGCTGTCCATTTATACCATAATTTGAGCCAGTTCTTAATTTGTAGCTGGTTCTCCACCACCTGCCATTAACAGCTTGTGCAAAGCTGAACATAATTGTACAAGGAGAGAAGGAAACCATCAAAGTTACTTCTTAACCAATCTATCATCTATCATGCCCATATCTAAGCATGTCACTGCACTGCTGGTAGGCAGACTAATCTGTCAGATACACAAAGAAGGGAAGGGTCTACTGCTTTGTCATTACCGTTGGCTAATCTTATTAAAATAACAATATCTATACAATAATTAGATGTTGAAAATAATGAGTACTGCTCTAGTTCTGCCCTTTCTTTGACTCAGTATTTCAAGAAAAAGCGATCCAGTGGCCTCTAGTTCTGACCTTTATCAAGTATTCCGGAGATCTGCAGCTCAGCATTTCTAATCTTACTTTGACTCCTCTTAGGTCACCCCTCCCCCCCTGGCAGACTTTCCCAATTACCTCAATATTCACAGTATTCCCTAAAGCACCACTACATGGAACATTATTACCTCTTATCTATTTTATCTATTAACCTTAGGAACATTGGCAAGCTATTATATGGGCAATCACTGTGCTTACAGAAAAAGGACAGAAAAAGGGCTGTTCTTAAAGGTGTATGTGGAAATTGCCATTTAGGATACATTTTGTGCTTTCTTCTAAAAGAAAAAGAACTAGGTATTTCAGAAGCAAAGCATCTAAATTAAATTTCTTGGCTGTTTTGCATTTGATGAAGTACTCATATAATTTTAAAGATGTTTCTACTTGCTTGTATTTTTTCCATACATTTTCTTTTGCTCATTCCTCATAAAGAGTCCTTCAAAAGGCAAGAGCCACCTGGGGATGAAGATGTCCTGGATCTCTAAAACTAGCCCTGTATCCTCTTTCCCAGGTTGACAGACAGGTTCTTAGGTTGTTGATGCTGTGCAACTGCCTGGGGATGGGAAACAGACTCCTGAAGAGTAGGATGCTTCAGGAAAGATAGATAGTGCATAAGAGAAGGAGCAGTCAGCAAGGAGAAACAATAATAGGATAAGACAGTAGTTAAAGTTGGAGCAGAGATCTGCAGGAGCAAAGCTCATCCCCTTTCACATGCCATCAGTAGAACCAAAAATTATTTACATATTTATTTATTTATTTTCTAATCAATACACTTGGGGCTTTTTGAAAGCTGGAATTCAGAAATATTATCCATAAAGACAGTTTAGATCAATTTTTCCCCTCTCACTGGTGCTTTGGTGGTTTTTAAACCGGCATATTTGGCCATGTGATCAGATTGTGTAACATTGTGAAGCAGACAAATTCTTTCCCCTTTTATCTGGAATCAGCAAATGAAAACATAACATTTTGATCTGTTGGTTTTGGTTACTGCTATTTTTTTTTCTTAAAAAAAAGGAAAAATCCCATAATCTCCCAGTTTTCAAAAAAAAAAGAAATTAAAATCTTTTTGAAAACTACTTCTCTATTTGAGGGGCAGAGCAGCATCAGCGGTGTACAAATGCTCTGAGCACAGGGGGGAGGAAAAATCTTTGAGATTCTGCTGTACATTTGGGGCAAGATTTTTAAAGTACAGCTCTTCTCCACCCTCCTGCAGAGACACGCACATATCCTAAAGTAGAATGATTTAGACGCACTGAGTATTTCTGATGAAAAAGAAAATCCCAGGTATTTGGTGCTTTCTATGTTTAAAGGTGTTATTTAATCACATAATTAAATTTCATTTTGATAGTGCAGAATGCCATACCCGACTGGAATTCAGTGGCAATTCCAACTCTACTCAGTAGATGGCACCATGAATTCATCAAACAGAATGGAGAACAGAAAGAAGTATAAATTTATCCAAAAAAAAAAAAAAAAAAAAAGAGAGAGAGGGGGAAAAAAAAGCATACACCCAATTTGACACACATAAATCGGGAATTAAATTCAGAGGGTGTAACTTTCCCCCATTCCACCCCTCCAAAAATAAAATTGGCTGTGGAACATGCTGTGTTACACTGTGATGCACAAAGAGCAGCTACACCTAAAATGTCTCCAGCCTTACCCTGTCACTGACCTACATTGTCTCATGACCTCCTGCGAGATAAAAACAACAAAAAAAAACAACCCAAAAACCACAAACCGATACGTCTTCCTCTGTCCTATCCTTGCTCTGAACAATGACATCTCTGGAGGACGATGTCTCCCCTGGATGGAAGGAAGACCCTTGCTCAGAGGAGAAGCCGATAGGAAGGGTTGCAGATCCAGCCCCTGAGGTCAAGCTGGCATTCAGAAAGTCTTGCCTGGGGCTTCTGGTCCATGGATGAAACCCCTTCAGCTCTGATACTGCAGCATGTGTACAAATGCATGTGGGAGGTCCATGAGTTCATCCAACTAACCATGAGCTGTTAGAAAGTTCAATACTGAGAGCAGACAGTTTATGGGACTTTTTTTTTCCCTTCCACTCAAACAGCAAAATTTCTACTTAGGATTCAAAGGCTGGTAGAGGCAGCCTCACCCTCTCCTTCACCAGCACCCTACATCCCTGACAAGAGCATGGCATGAGCCCGCAGTTCCACAGCAAATCCTTGCTGCCTGCAGCTCGTGCTTGACAGGAAGCAAGCTCTGTTCAAGGGAGCAGTTCGGCATGTCTGGGTGTTTCCTCCTAGCCCAGCCATGCTCATCCTAACCTGCGCTGGTAGGTTAACTATTTTGACAGACTCAGAGCTGGCACCCACCCGACACCTCTTCACGCCCTCTGGGCTCCCACAGGGCTTCGCTGGTGGATGCAAAGTGCAGGGATAAGGCGTGTTCCTGCGTGCACGCCAAGTGATGTGCAAGATGTGCTCATCCTCAGCAAAATCTGCTGCCTTAAATATGGGCTTTCCATGCCTTTACATATGAACAGTGAGTGTGAAAATCCTGCCTGTCCATCTGTTCCTTAAAGGTTTCTTTCTTTAGCTGCATGCTAAAATTTCCCCCAAAGTCTTCTTCAGCAGCACAGATCACATCTGTGACATTTATAGGCTTAGTAAATAGTATGCTGCTGACATGACCTAAGCACAGGAACAGACACAGTTGTCTATGGATAGTTTTAATGCTATGGACTTCAACCTCCATTTATCTTGTTCTCAATAAGCAGTAATTAAAATCTGCAGTAACTGAACTATTGTTCTGAAAAGCAATAGCTCTACCATGTAAACCAGAGAAATTTTGCCAATAGAAGAGAGAGTTCAATCAACATTTTCAACCATGGCACAGAAGTGAAATCTGACACATAAAATTTAGAGAAGACAGCAACACAACAGTAAAAAGATATGCTTACCTTACATTGCATGGAGTCATCTTTGTCTCAGGCCCAAGGAGAAGGAGATGCTGTAAATTTTTGCCACCTCAGGCTCTGCACATCTTGTTGTTGCAAAGTGATTTTTCTTCTTGGCCTTTCCTTATTATTTTCCCAGCCTGCCTAGCAGACACAACTCAGGAATTACCAATACCATCAGCAGTGACACAATTGATTAAGTATGAGCAGTATCAGCTTGGGTTTTGCATTCAGTCAGAGCTCTGTAATAGCAGCACAAGTGGCCTCGCTTGTTGAGCACGAAGAGCTTTATGTCACTTGTCCCTAGAGCAAGGCACAAGTGAGCTTGACAGAGAAAGCAGAGAACACCCTGTCAGAAGCCATATTCACAGAGAAAAGGCAGAACAATGGAATGTGCAGAATCAAGGAATTAAAGCATCCCTGAGGCTCAGATATTCCAGGCTTCCCCATGACACTCTCTAGAGGCACAGGGGAAGACCTAGAGCAAGTACCTGCAGAGGTCTTGCTGCCTGTACCAACACTGAGGGAAAACCTGCAAAATCAGTTGTGGCTCTTCTAAAAATCATGGACCCTGTAGCCTCATGTCCGGTTGCATGCTCACTTTTTAGCCTGTTTGTCAGTTTAAGATCTAGACTGAAAAACAACAGTAGGACTGCTTTGAGTACAACTTTTTTTCACTCTTTCTTTCTGCACAAGAGCATATCTTCTGCCTGCCCTCCTACTGCAATAGTGTAGTTCACTTTCAAGTGGTTGTAATAATAAAATAAAATAATTGCATGCTATAAATCAAAGGAGGTTACGTAGGCCACTTAACACGCTGCTGACTTGGTAATTACACCATTCTCCTGAGGAACAGGAGGGACCCCAAACCCACATTTGCCATTTCAACAGTTTGCTCAAATCACTGCAACAGGGTACTTTGTGACTGAGCATCCTTTCCTCTGGATGCAATTCCAGCTTACGTGGAATGGTAAAACAATTTTTGGTAGGAAAGATGATATCAAGATGTTTAGGATTTTCACCAGAGAGATACAACCTCAGTTCTAGGCCTAGTACCAGAGAAGAGTTAAGTTTTCCACAGAGAGGGAAAGAGCTTGAAGAAGGAAAACTTGAACTAATCAGCTCAGTCTGTAGCAGCTTGACAGCTACCATATCCTCCCAGGCTGTCACGGAGACACCTTTGCTCAAACCCCTGGTCTAAGTCAGAAAGAAAATTTAAACCTGGATATTGTCTTTCCCAGTTTTGTGCTGGGAACATTCTAGACGCTTGTGCAAAAGTGAACAGCAACCTTTCAAATTCTTGGTAACTAAGCTCATAATCCAATTATAGTAACTTACTGCTTCATTACAGTAAATAAGTACTTACTTCTGGGGAGTAGTATTTCAGGCTGGATGTAGATTTGGCAAGTTTCTTGTTACTTTTGATGTAGTAATACAGGGGGATGATGGACACTTCTCACTTTATAGCTCTGTATGCATCTTCCTGCTGATTTGCAGCTACCACCTGCTTCCTTGGACCTGAATCTTCTTCCTCACTTGCACCTGCTTCTTTGGACCATCCCTCACACTGGTACAAAGCTCAGAAATATTGTGGTCATTTCTCAGCTCAGACACATTGTAATTTTAACCTTGATTTTTTACTTAAGTTTTCCTATCTCCTGCCTGTAAAAGGGGATCAACAATAATAACTACTTAAAATTAGAAAACTGCCTGCATTCATGGGCAGTCTCTCTGGGCCTCATTTTCCAAAGAGCTTCAGGTAAAATGAATCCATTCCACTGATTCTCCTTGTTATTTATTTATTTAGATTAACAACACCAGGGCAGGAAAGGCTGCAATTAGCGTAGTCTCGTTGCCAATGTCCCGTTGCCAAATCTCTGAACCTTGCAAGGAGGTTCCTCCATACCACTGGTGCTCTCCATACAGGTCTGTGCCCATGTAACAGCAAGACACTAAGTTATGTTTACATGATATCAAGGACTAAAGGCTCTTAAAACCTAAGGCCTCTAACCCCCACCAGTACATGAAATAATCCTTGATTGGTGCCAAAGTATCTATAGACTATTTACAATGTCTTCACCAAACCAATCTCCTGTGCCTGCTTATAACAGAAGAGTAGGTTATGAAACAAGAGCCACCACCTGCTTGATATTCAGTCTGAAATACAGCAGCTCTATCTGCTGCTCTACTCAAACCAAACCAAACAAAACCAAAACAAAACCAAAACAAAACACCAAAGGGAGTTGATGTCACAGTATTCAGTAGTAAGGAGAAAGTGGTTGGCAGCAATATTAACAAGCGTACGTAATTCATTCACAGTTGGGATTGTTTCACTATGTAAGTTTCTCCTCACTCAATAGGAGCTCCTACACAATTTTCTCTCACCTTCAACCTGGATAAAATACTTTTTAAAATGAGCTGCTTAAAAGGCAAAAACTGTTCTCTTCAGCATGGTTTAGAAAAATTAACATTATTTGTGCCACGGTATATTAGTAGGATATCATTAGGAATTTTGTTTAGCCAGAAAGGATATGTGTAAGCTAGCAACCAAAATACATCTCTAGGATACCCAGAGTGTGTGCCTGATGCCTTACTGCCTCTGAACAGCTTGCTGCTTCCTACAGGGGAGCCCTGAGGCTGACACCACCCTTCTGCCATCCCCCACTACCCCTCACCACCTCCCCTATCACAGACTGATGTGCCTTTAGTACCAGTCTATGATTTTCATAACTGCTGATATTTCCAATTTTCTGTATACCTGAAGTTGGTGGTTGTTTATACAGTTTCTATATTATTAGAGTAGGAATGGCTGATCTTAAACCTGAATCAGTATTTTCACTGTAAGCACTGCTGTTCAGCCCTTGTAAGTGGAGCTAAGTAATTCAGGGAGAAATGCATTTGACAAATGTAAACATGGTATACATGAGTTTTCATTAATATTTCACATGAAGAAAACAAGGTCAAATTAGTCAGATATGTACTGCAACTTAGTCACTATTTCTGGTGATAAGCAACGTGGCTTTTATACCAAACCCACACCTCTCTTCAATTCACTCAGTTTAAAATCACCTAGGATATTTTATTGTGAATGGCTTTTTGCTCACCAGACCTTCTCTCAAAAGCTTACTTACATGTTTTGATTTATAGTTAAAATTCCGAAAAAGTTTTCCTTAAATTCTCCCTGCTCCAAGATGCATTGTGTCTCCAGGATCCTTCTTGATCTTGCTCCTCTTCACCAGTGTAGCTGCCTTTGCTTTTCTGGACCTCCACAGACAGAGCTCCACAAGGTGAGCAAGGAAAGAAGTCACCTGGCAGCAGATAGAGGCCTGACTGCACCCCATCAGCCACAGAAGATGATGGAAACAAATCCCACCAGCCTTGGCAGGCTTCATATCTATCTGCTAATAAAACAAAAATAATCTTCAAAGTGTACTTGGACTGTGGAACAGCCAGGGTTTTGAAGCATATTCACAAAACTATGGAAGCTCTACCACAGGTTAGTACCAGAACCTGGTGAATTTAGCCTGAGAGGCATGAACATCTTCAAACTGTGCAACCACAGTGCTGTGGACAGTCAGCCTAAATTCTGCATTTTATTGCAAAGAAGCATCTAACTCCTCAAATGTAACATGGAGCTTATGTCAGCATTAACCTAGAAAACGTAGCCATATAACAGCAATTTAAACTCAGATTTCAGAAGGAAGTTGAAAGCACTATACTAACAAAAAGTACTTTATGGAATAGTCTACACTTTTATTTAGATGCCTCGTAGACCCTTAATGGTTGGGGTTTTTTTCTTGGTGAGGGTTGCTTTCTGGGTTTGTCAATATTTCATTTACAGGAAGGTAGAAGACTGTATGCCAATATATGCACTTGCAACATATTTCTTTAAATATGTTCCAGGAAATGCCATACTCATGAACTGCTCTGTAATGTAATCCTTCAGACTGGAGCAATTCATAAGCTCCTGAAAACAAAAAAGCTTTTTCAGCAGGTATAGTTAATCAGGAAGTGAGTACATGCCACATTAGAAACCCCTAAGGGTTTCTAGTGCTCAAGGAGAGTATGGCCAGTTTTTTGTTTTGCTAGGAAAGCTGTCACAGGACAGACGTCCTCATTAGAGCTCCATTTTCACATTATCCAGAGTTCGGAGCAGAAGCTCTGCCATCTCTGCTCTGAGACCTTTATTGGTTGTAACCCACGACAGACTCGAAGGAAAATTCTCAGCCCTACAGTCCATAAAGTTCACAGTGGAAGAAGCAATTCACACTAAGGATAAACTGTGAAATGCATTCTTAAAGTGTTTTATTATCATTTTTTATTTGAACCTGGTGCTGGAGGTAGACATCTTTCTTTGACACAAAGCCCCTTGTCCCACTACCAGTGTGAGAGCTCCAGGGACAAAACTGCAAATTGGTTTCCAAGTCTATTTTAGGAATGGTTTAACAATCAGAAGAGGAAATGTGATATTCAAATCAAATTATTAAATTTTTCAGTATTAAAGGTGATGGGGTGAGATCTGTTCTAAAAGCACAGAATGAAGAACAAAATGCAAATATGCTAGTGCAGAGAAGCGTGCACAGTCCAGCACCTGCTGAAGTCATGCGTTTCTTCGTGCTGACTGCAGTAGGGGACAAGGTCACAGCGTTGCTCCTGGGGGACAGAAAATCAGGGGGCTGGGCAGCCCACACAGCATCACACACTGCAGTGGTCAGTCGTGAGCAGCACCTTTGCTGCAGCACACAACCCCCAGCATGTCATGATAAACTCCGGCTGCCTGACAGCCTTCAGCAAGATCATCCACCAGGGAACATTTACCCAACACTATCACAGGAGGACCCAGAAAAGCAGTAGTTTAAGAGATACTACAGCTCTAAGTATTTCATTTTCCTTCTCACTGCTAGAGCAGACTCAATTAGAACAGGATAACAAATTACATCAGGCTGGCACATAAGGCAATAACCCTCCAAACACGGAGGTGCGTGCCTCTCTGGAGCCTGGCAGGTGTCAGCAGGATGTGACACAGACACGCAGGCTGTACCGATGCAGCACTGCTGTGCACAGCAGCTAATTGTGGCCCATACAGACATTCAAATCCACTTCAACTCAAACTGTTTCCAACAACTCTACTGATAAGAGAATATAAATACACTCACAATATAAATAAGCAAACCTAAATTTGTTTATAATTAGCAGAGAAAGGTTTCTTAGTGTTTTTAATAAGCTATTTTTGATTGGTACAGTTATTTATTGTTCACTTGCAAAAGTGGAAGACTTTCTTTTACTATAGAAGTAAAACAAACATTATCAGGTGACAGCATAACACAACTCCACCAAAGAGAATGGAGCAACATTAATTTACATGAGCAAAGGATCCAGCCTCCAGGGTCCTCCCTGTTTTCAAATCAAAATGGACACGCTGCAACCTTCAGTCTGAAAGAGGGTAGCCTGGTATGAAAAGTACTCAAAAATCACTGCTTGTTCAAAACCAGCTGTGCCTTTGTATTAGCTTTTCTTGTAGATCATGTTGTATGCATTTTCTTGGCCTGATTCATAAAACAATGCACCCAACCACACACCATGCAGTGGGGATGAAATTCAGTCACATGTTGTTTTGAGTGTATCTGTGTGCACCACTGCTGCAAAAATCCAAATCTCAGTGTCATTGACAGCAGGGGCAAGTTGGTGCTCTGAAACATGTCTGCTTACAGGAAATCAGCACTACTTTTCTTGTCTAAGGGATTGTCAACACAGTGGAGATTTACTGAGGCAATTACACTGCTGTAACTGAGCACTAAATGTCTGTAGTCACACTGATGCAACTCCCTAGTACTAAAGTACTTATTTGCAGTTCATCATAAATTACTTTGAATGCAATAAAATTATTATACTGGTATAATTTTAAGAGGAAATATCTCTTTGCAGACAAATTCTAAGAAGTGAAAATCTTTTCCACCCTAAAAAATACTAGGCAGATACAAATAATGTATCATCAGATTTTTTCTCTGATTATCTGTGTCTCTGTTACAGCCTGGATGTGAGGCAGCTCAGGTAAGGAACAGAACACAGGTTCAAGACAACTAGCAACTCATCTCTGGTTTTCCATATACTGAGCGACACCAAGTAAGTCACCAGTTCTTTCTGCCTTTGGAATTTTTGGCAAGACCAATATTTTTTTCTGGCAAGTCAGTAGAGGAGAAATACTAATTTAATACAGTCTAATTTTCCCTAATCAAATAGTTTTTCTTCTTAACACTAACTAAAATAGAACAAAATGTCTATTGCACCACTGTTCTACATCACCCCATTCCCTACACAAATAAGGCTTTCTGCTCAATGTGTCTGGTCCTAATACTTGCAAAAGATTTGCACACTTAGAAACTATCTGAGCCCAAAACTGAGCTCCTCTGTGTGAATCTAACTGGTGTAATTCTCCAGAGACAGGCAAGGAAGAGAAAAGACACATTTGAATACACTTCCTCTGAATCCACAGAGGAAGAAGTTCTTTGTTTCAGCATGGTGTTTTATCTGCACTGCTGCCAGAGATGCACATGGCGCCTGCCATCCCAGGTGGCCAAAATTAGATCTTACAACACCACCTTGTCCTGTTAGATGAAATGAATATACAGTAGGTCCACTGTGATGTCAGTGACCTCAAAGTCAATTTGCTGATAAGCTAGTGTCTAGTCTAGTCTAAAAAAACCACACTGGGCATTTAAAAGACTCACTGCAATCAAAGAGCTGTGCTGTGCCACTGCTCCGCATCACAATGGGCTGCTGTAGAAACACTGGCACCTCCCAGACAGGCACTGGGTGTACCACTGGAGACCCCAGTATAGCATCTCCCACTCTGTCAGCCTCTGCCACAGCTCCCCATTCCCAGAAAAGGCTTTATGTAGTCTCCATAGGCACCTATCTATGGATTAAGTAGTGGGCTTTCAAATTTAGAGATCAATAATGTCCTGTATTTGAGACCTGGATTATGCCTGGACTGTCAAAATGACTCCAGGCTTCCTTTGGGATAGCTTACTCAGAGCCTCCTTATTCTAAGGTTGATTTTCTTTGCTTGCTTAACTGACAGGTGGGAGCTAGGGACAATCTTCCTTCTTATTTTCAGGTGCCTGAGAGAACACAGGGGTGGGGGCACAGCTGTCAAGACTCCAACAGCCACCAAGTCCACGCCATCCATGAATCATGCTGGTCAGGGAGCTCCACACTGGGGACAGCTCCACATCACATGAAAACCACATCTCCACCATCCTCAGGCACCATGCCATGCCACAAATGCCCCATCAGGAGCAGTGCTACCCTGTGCCCTCCACTTTGGTTCTGGAACCTGCATAATGCCCTACACTGACTATAAACTGCACACTTTCCATCTTTCACATGGGATCTAGCAGGTATGAAGCATTTCACAAGCAACATGAAAGACCATAGCCCTTCAGATCTAACCTGCAAATAAGTGAAAAAAATCAGTGCTCCTAAGGCAATGGTCTGAGATGACTCAGATTAAAATGCAGTGATGTGCACACCTGAGCACACCTTGGGATATATATTTTTCCCATAGTATTTTTGAATAACAAAGTGTAAATCATGTGAAAAGGTATGTTTGACCTTCTGCATCCAGCTGGCATGGTCAGGAGGCTAAAAAACATGACATGTTCTGCAAAATGCCCATGAGAAATGAAATGTAGTCAACATGCCAATGCATGCCATTAGAAAGAGTGGAGAAAGGTGGAAACATGCTGGCACAATCCTTCAGTTCAACCTTACCATTCTCCAGATATAATATGATCTGGAAAGTGTTAGATTTCAACTGTCGTCATAATCTTTCAGGAACATGAAACTATTCACCTTCTTTATTCCCAATTACATGGAAAATTTCCATGCATACTGTTATCTGCAAAGCAGTAAGAAGGAGAAAAAATGGGAACATCTCACACAGGAACAGGTTTTGTTAAATAAACACTACAGTGGAGATACATAAAGATAGCATTTGTGTACTACCCCTCTTAACACTTGTCTCACAGTGAAATCCCTGCATGAAGGCTCAGATTCATTGAGATTTGGAGTCAACATTTTATCCATCAAGATTAGATGGGAGTATTACACATAAGAGAAAAGGTTTTCAAGTTTAACTCATAAGTGAAGATAACACTTGGACACTTCCTGCATTATCATATCTTCACTTTTCTGTTAAAACACAGAAGTCATCAGTATCTGTAATGCTTAAGTCAGCAAGTCTTTCAAATATTCACAGCTTAATAAAGTATACTTGTCATATGCTGCAAAGATTCTCTTTACATAATCGAATGATCAATTCCTGATCTTACAAATACTAAAGTGTGCACATACTTATTTACTAAACAGAAAAAAAAAAAAAATCCACATTTCCTTAGCTGTTGAACACATTTTAAAATCAGTACTCATTCTCAGAGTGTCTAAATGTATGACTCATGTATGCATCACATTGCAATCTAAGGACAAACGTTCAGCTTCATACCTGTGAAAGAGATTGCTCAGATTTGCTAAATTAAACAAATACGCAGCTCTTTGAAGGCATGGAGAATAATTTGAGACATTAAACTGTGCAATGGGAAAAGACCTCATAGGAGAAAAAAAGATGACAAAGACAGGTTAGAACAACATGATACGGCTATCCCACCCACTTTTGGAGTTCTTTTCTCAAAAAAGACTAGATCTTCTGGAGATGCTGAATATTTACCTTCAGGTAAAAATCAGGCCCACCTGAAGGTGCCAGACAAGAAGTCTGCCATTGCAAGAGAAGGCTTGGGTTTCATTTCTACAGCACCAAGAGATGTTCTGCCTCACCTCAGCAGAGGTGAATGGAAGGTGAATTATTCCAGGGCACATGGATCTCACAGCACCAGGAGTCAAATACCTGGAAGAGTCATCAAATGCAGCACGAACACTAGTTTCCTTTAGGGTTTTTTTCAGATTGTTTTAAATTTGGTGTTTCCTTATTTTTTAATCTTTTGCTTGGAACCCCAGCACTGAACAGGGAGCAGCATGGGTCATTTAAGACAGCATCTTGAGCTCCACTGCTACAAGTGGCTGTTTCAGACAAGAAAAGTAAGAGATGAAGGGCTCTGTGCACTTTTTAGGCATAAGTTGCCAGTGAAGTTGCTATGAATGATGTTTTTTTTGGTATGGACACTCATGTCTAGGAAATACTATGGTAAACAACTCTGAAGTCAAAATGAAAAATTACACCCTGAGTGCTTTTTTCGCTTTTATCCACTGTACCTTCATGACTGTACTAGTCCATTTAAATGGCAAAGCAGTGCTGAATGCAAACAGCCTCCTTCTGCAGGCTGTCTCCACAGTTCAATTACCGGTGCTTTAACAGTGCTAATTAGCATTCCTCAGAGCTACATCTCTTTGAGTGACAGGTAACCATGGAGAGTCACAATCCTGTAGGTGATCAGCAAGAGTCTGACTTTTCTTTTTAATTAAAAATTAGAAATGCCTTAAACAAAAATAATAATTCACTGATTTATGCTATTATCCCAGGGTTACCAAGCTAGTGAGAATAACATTAGTGTTGTAAAAATGAAACAATTTTTAAATGAATAGACTAGGGCGATAGAAAGGAGAGCAGGTTTATTATCTGTAACAAGAGAATGTACTCGTAAGGATAGTACAAAATAGTAGACACTTCTCCAGAGAGTTGGCATGGAGACCAAAAATAGGACACTTCTCTGAGTGTGGGATGGGATTGCCCCAATTTATTTTAGATTTTAATTAGATAGATAAATACTAAGTCTGTTGCACAAATAGAAATTTCACAGGGATATAATTTCAGTAAAATTTAACCATGAGTTATATTGAGAAATAATATTGCATCTGGTCCAAGTGAGAGCCAAGATTGAAAATTGAATCAGCCAGATAACCAATTAGTGAAAAATGTTTTCAACATAACTACGCCATTTCATGCCATCTAATGATTTAGTTCTCTTTCCAGAAATGGACTCCAGTAGCAAAAAAATTATAGTCATATTTTTGAAAACTGCAGTGGGTCCAGATAACAGTGTTGACCCAACCGTATCTGAATACTATTTATCAACAAATAAAGATGAGCATTTTAAGCCGAGCTTGCCAAAGAGCAGGGGAAAGAGATAATTTTAATTATGAAATATTTTCCAAGACCAAATCATCTCAACTCAGCAAACTACTTACCTGTATATTCTAACGACAGTGATTGCATATAAGACAATAAAAGGAAAGAGATGATTAAACAAAAATTATTCTAATAGCAATCACAATTCAGAACTCTAACCATTGTTCATAGGCAAAATCACGTCTCTTAACTGAGAAGTATGAAATATCTGTTCAACAAGGTTTTTTAAATCTTTCCCATATAAATTATTTTCAACGTGCAAAAACTTAACGTTAAATCGATATGGTACTCTCTGCTACAGAGTCATTTACATCCTTAAGAGAGTACTCACGCTAGTAAAATTTAACTCTATATGGGATGGAAAGAACCAGACATATTTGCAGCCCTATCAGCATTTCTGTGAGATTGACTAATACTATTTCTTTTTAAAATTGGAATGATAAGCAAAACAGTTAATTTCTAGAAATGCAGGGAGGAACATTATCTTACAATAAAAATTTAAAAAAAAACCCACAAAAACAACAGATAGCTTTCCATCCTTCTGATAATATAGTAACAAATACTTAATTTTCAGCTCATTTATTAAATATTTAAAGCTCACAAATGGATAATAAAGTATCTACATGTAATTGTCAGAACAGGCAAATATCCAGGGCTAATCACATTTTTACTGAAGTTTATAATACAGCCAAATAAAGAAAAAAAAAAAAAAAAGTGTCTCTGAGTTTAATATTATCTTAGGGTTTTTTTCCATGTTTGCAAAGATTTCAATCACTGACAGATTTTTACCTCCACTGAATGCTCTAAACTTTTTGTTTTGGAAGGAAAATTTTTCTAAGCAGCCGAATAAGAGAACTGGCATTGTGCTGTCAAGGGACTTAACTACCCAGCCCTGCAAGCTGTTACCCAAAGAGGAAACCTCAGCACTGATAGCACTGATCTGACTCAGTCTCAGCCAACCCCAATGATTTCCAGTAAACTCAGTCTGACTCCTTACAAGTTATCCGCACACACATCTCCAAATTTTCAGGTCCTGTGAACTTCTTACTCTGATATTTCAAGGAAATAATGAATGAAGATTAATAATAAAGCTATCTTGTTCCACATTTAGTCTGCTTCTGTATCCATGTAGAATGGTTCATTGAAATACTGTAAATTTTAGTCAGCAGTATGGACAGAAAATTCTTAATATAAGACAATTAATTGGTGGAGAATAAAGGCAGCATGCTTTTGGGACTAGGTCCTTCAGTTTGTTCCTAAAGCTGTTCTGCTTTCCTTCATCTCTACTGCAATGCAAAGGGAGTAAACAAGGGGAAAGAGACTGTTTACACAGGAATGGGGCAGGAATATAACCCTACCGCTCCATGGAATTTTGCTTTTGCACCCTTGCTTTTGGAAAGAAATTCTCTTACGGTTCTGCTAAACTATCACCTACTTAAGCAGAAAGTAGATTTAAGCAATTATAAAAATCACAGAGAATCCTGTCACTAAGTTCCAAATTTAAAATGATTAGAAAGTGTGCAGAATTTTGATTAGAAATAATCTCAAACAGTGAAGATTATTTTTCTTTAATTCGAAGTGTTTATTCTGAGTTATTTTCAATAAAAACATAGAAAATTAATCCTTTGTAGTATGACTGTGCTGTTTAAAAGTTTATATCCTGCTAGCTTCACTCACCTAAATGACTGCATCCTGGCAAGTTTAGGTTTTCCAAGATTAATTATACTATCCAAAGTTGTTTAATTTGCCTCAAGAACACTTTCCCTTCATGTTGGTAAACTGATATCAACATGCTTATATTCTACTAGTAGACTACAATTCAGTCTTTGCAGCATCAAATCCCATTTGAAATATGAAATGAGCTCTATGCTAACTCTTACTGAAGGATGGAGTTCACTGACAAAAGAAATTGATAAATTCTGCAAAAAATGGCTATTAGGATCTCTTGTCAAGGTCTCTCAATATGAAGACTCTATACCTTGTCTTGTGCCTATGGAGCTGGAAGGGTTGCTAGCTGGAATCTCTTGGCTTCTTTTGCAAAGTCTTGATCGCTCTCATCCTTCCCAAAATCAACAAGAGCAATCAGATTGCCATCAGTAGAACTTGTACCAAGACTAAATGTCCTCCTGTTACTGATTCTGTGATAGATTCTGGTGGATATTTTGGTATTGGTAAATATTTATAACATTTCAGAATTTTATATAAGATATTCTTTCTCCTTTTCCCTGGCAGAAACCCTCTAGCTATGAAAACTGAGTGGCATTTTTCTGAACCCATGCTCTGCTTGTTTTATTTCAACTCTTGCCTCAGTCATCTTACAAACAAAATTAACCTCAATCCAGTCCTGTCTTTCCATTGGTCTACCTGTAGGTAAGTAGGCATCATAGGGTAATATAAAAAATTTTCAATTTTTTTCTGTAAGGGGTCCATAAATCTTCACCTACCTTCGACTGTGGAGATAGCTGCCAAAAGCAGGAATCTTCACAGGTGGTGTTTTAACATGCTGTCTCTGTTGGCCTAATCTCATCTTCCTTAAAATTTCTGGATATTTTGAAATTCTTACAATTTCATACAACCCATTTTCTGGATAACATCATTAGACACAGTATAAATCTGCTGTTTAGAAGTCCCTCTGGATGAATGAGCAATTATATATCTGGAAATACGTCCTTTGAGATAAGAAGCAAGATGTACTGAAAATATTACATTATTAAAGTGAAAAAAAATTACAGAAAAACAGGACATGACAGGAAAACCTATGTAATAGGAAGTTACATGGCAAGTTTGTAATTTAAAATCGAATTACACAACAAATATAAATCTATAATACATGTTTCTGTCTACCAAGCCCACACTGGACTGAGTTCTCCCTCCCTCTCCCAGGTTAAGGATTGCCCTGGGAGGTGTGCAAACTGGACCCCACTGCAAGCACTCTACAATCACCACACGCTGTAAGCACAGCACGCAGGGTGCTGGGGCTCTCTCTCCAGCTGGTGTGCTGGCCTTCTGTGCCTGATGCTGGCACGCCAAGAGATAATCAGCAGAAGCTGCTCCACAATACGTTAAAATTCGAAGTAGCAGAAACTCGTACCTATACACAACCCCTACAGGCTCTGCACTGAGGCACATATCAGGAGTGTCATCTTCTCTTATCTCAAAGAGAGTAAACTGTATTTCCATCAACTCCAGAAGAGTCATTGGCTGTATTCTGCAGCCTGATCTCAGAAGCAGTTATTCTGTAGCTGGTGAACAATTAATCTACCCTGTTCCTGACTCAAACACAACCAAAGAGATCAAAAGTTGAGTCTGGCACTCACTGTTACTTGTTTTCCTAACCTATTTTGCTTTAGGTCCATTTTTCAGTCATTTTATGAAGACAGCAAACTGAGACTGGATTAACAATTTCCCTCAGGTTCTTCTGTGAATGCACACTTAGGTGTAGCATTGTTTACACATAGGTAAATTTTGTTTAAACATGCATGGCACAAGCAAAGAGAAGATGGAAGCCAGACATTCAAGAAATTGACATTTGCATCTCTTTTTATAAGAAGTTTTTGGAAATGCTGCTGGCAGTTGCAGAAACCCTGCCTACTTTGGCTACTCCTTTCAGACTCAGCACCAAAATGGGACATTTCAGTGCTGTCCAACACAGATGCTGTATCCTGACTTTCCGAGGAACCGAAGAGGAATTGGTAACTAATGAAAGCTTAGTATACTTTGTCCTTTGGCAGCAAAGAGGCTAAAACACATCTGAAAACTTAGAACAAGAAAAAGCAGGATGCATCTTCTTATTCCTAACAAGAAAAATTACTTACAAAGAAAGGAGACAGTACCACAAATTCGTATATTGAGTTTAAAATGTATTTCAAATGCATAGGAACTAAATCTAACTTTTCGTGATGTTCAAAAGCTGTTTGCTATTTATTTCAGCAGACCATAAGTGATTTTATATTCAGCAGAATGGGACAGAATGTATTTCTCTTAGGTACAACAAACTGAGTAACTTGCAATGAAAGAATGTATTGTTTTGCTCTAACTAGAGAGAAATAGTTGATGAGTGAATACAAGCATGATCTAAAGCCTATTGAAATCAATGGAAAGATTCTCATTGACTTCTCCAGGCTTTGGATCAAGCCTCAAAAGAGCAGCTATTTCTCTCTGATACAGCAAGGAATCAATTCCCTCTCCCAGCGGTACTCTAAATAATTCAATATTTTGTCTCAGATCATTTCCTAAGAAAAATGATGAGGATGTTGTTTAAGTGAGCGATACCCTGAAGTGACAGAGTTTACAGTGCATTCAGCCATGTAAAAATCTCTGTGTTGAGCGCCTGCACAAAGACAGAGCAGAGTCAAAGCACCCCTCAGACACAGAGGAGTGACGACCCACTCACCAGCTGCAAGAATACACACGGTCACGCTTTTTCTCTCACTGGCCAGAAAGAGCTGTATGGATTTTTCTAAATCTTGATGAATGCCTGCACTGTGACATTTTTAAAAGAAAAAAAAAAAATCTTTTATTTGCAGTAAAATTGTAACCTATTTTCACAGTTTGTTTTGATGCATACAGAAGGACAAAAATTGCACTGCTGATTGTGGAATTAATTACCAACACAAACAATACTCTCACCATTCTCCAATGCTTTTGCTTTACAGAGCAAAACACAACAGGGAAATGATACCTTCTTTTTGAGCACTTTCATTCCACATGAAAAATTAATAAGTAAAAAGCAAACCAGCATTAGGCTGAGGAACTCTGCCCCAAACCACAGAAAACCTTATTAATTTTTACTCTTCTGCCATAATCAGGTGGCTTTCTCTACACTAATTCGTTTCTCCTGTAAATTGGAGAAAGCTGACATGAGTTGTTTACAGACAGTTCGAACACAAGCTGGTGCATCAATGCTGTTTCCCATGTGTGGAGACCACCAGGAGCACAGCCCTGCTTGCAGTCACACTTTCTTTCGTCCAGGGGCAGAGCAGCAATGGGAGGTATTACCCCCATTTGCACACAAGGACAGCAATTTGCAATAAGTCGTTTTAAGGGTGGGAAAAAAAAATTTAAAAAATCCCACTTCTCCACTCCCACCAGGCAGCTACCTAGCAACAGCTGACCAATGCACAGGATGAAATCGGTACTGAGCTACAGCTCACACGATTATCCCCCTCTCCCTATCACTTCTGATTGAGTTACACCTGCGGGGAACATCTCAGCAGCAGCACCACTGATGAGGGCAGACATGGAAACTCTGGCACATTCAACTCTCCTCCGTTCCCAACTCAAAGCACAGTCAGTCTGGGCTTTCGTCATGATCTATGGAGAAATACTAATCAGCATCTGTCCAAGCATGCTTCTATTTAACTCACAACCTCCTTGCTGTATGCATATATAGCTACTCGCACACTTGCTCACTGTGCCTTTCAACTGAGCTAGACTATTGGCAATGTAATCTGATTCCAGTAGCAGGTGTTACCTCAGGTGTGCTGCGGTGCCTGTCCCAAAAGCTTGCCCTGATTTCTATACAAAGTCTGAAAATCTTCACACACACAGAGAAACCTGCTGCCAAGGCCAGCTTCCCCTGTCAGCTCTTCCCTGAGAGCAGGAAAAGACACGGTCTCTTCTCCCTGCTCAGGGCTCCTCGGTGACAATTTTCAGAGACCAGCTGAGGATTTCTGCCAAAGCCCACCCAGCTGCTCGGCCAGGCCAGTTGGCTGCTGTTCACCACTGGCACAGCTGCGACAGCCACGAGCACAGCTGACTGCCCAAAACCACTTGTGAAATCATCCTCATGGGTGGTACAAAATATATCTGCTGTTCTCTCAGATGCCACGAAGCATGTGGTCTGGGCAAGGCCAGAGACGGGGATCTTCAGCATCCTTGCTCTGACATTTCCCTAGCACCACCACATACAGTCTGACTCACCCTCGCTCTCTACTCCCCCATTGAACTACTTCTGCTCTAGTGATTGAGAATATTATTTTTACTAAAGTGAGCTGCTACTCAAAGAGACACAAAATATTTATGACATATCCTTCAACTTTGTCAGAAAGTGGTCTTTTGGTTTCTCATGTTACTGGGACATTGAAGAATGATGACTTTTAAAGACATGATAATAAATAGATAATGAAAAATACATACTGCCTAAACATTTAGTCAGGAAAAGGTTCTATGCAGATAAAAGAATGTATTCCAGAAATTTCAATTGTTGCTCTTATATTATGGTCAATCAAATTGCTTGCTTCTCTGGAAATGGCCTTAAAAGTGCCAGCAACACATAATTACTTTTATGTCTTCATTTAAACAGCTTTTTCAAACCTTCCAACTCAGATTCCTCCTCCCAAACCAATTTTCATTAGATGTGTTACAATACCAGGAGCAATTTGGCAAAATACAGTATTTAGGACTCACTGTACAAAAAAAAGGATGAACCACCTCTTTGATTCGCTGTGAAACCTACAAAGATAAGTTACTATCAACATCTCTCTGCCATTTGAATTGCAATAACAATGTTTGATGAGCAAATCCTAAGACTAAAAAAAAAACCAACTTGAACTCCTTGCTTTAATTAGCATTTTAAGGTTTTTTTTTTTAAAAAAGCAAAACCTCCTTTTTGAAGGCTTTTTGTGAACTAGGGAATAAATATCATAGTTAGAAACTTTCTTCTATCCCAAAACATTTAATCTATTTTATATATGAAGAATTAATGTTCTTGCATGGAAATTTATGCCCTACACACGTAAGACACGTTTCTTCCTTCCCACCACATATGAGCACCAAACTCAGTATTCACCCCACTTGATTCTGTGTTAGACTTCACAGCTCAACTGCTGCACTAAAAATACCCTGATACACATTTGTGTGCATCCTGACAAACTAGTCAGTAAGACACAGTATAATGCCTATGTACAGCTTCACCCTGAATCTCCAACCATTTTAAAGAACAGGATAAGGCTCTGTCACAGTCCCATGAATAAAGGGAAAAGACAGCATGAGAATATAATAGTTATACATATGTAACCACAAAAGAAATTAGCTGCTAAAACACCACTTCCTTTTCTAGTGAGCAATTTTATACAGGAATGAATAAAGCAAATTTGAGAGCTGCTATTTATTACAAGGAAATTAAAAATGCTCAGAGCACACAGAAAGCAAATTTATTGGGGAAGACATTGCATCCAGTGTTCAAATGTATTAACCCCTGACTGAGACAGGGAGAAACGCTCAACTTTTTCATTAACCAAGACTGTTTTTGTGTTATTAAACACTCCCCTCACTGTTGATAAAAAACAGCGGTGCAGGAGACCCCACACTAGCTCTTGCCTCTTTTCCACTCCAACCATGGCTCTGCATTCAGGAGGCTCCCAGCCGAATCCCACACTGTCAGGAGCATGTGTACACCCGTTCTGCTGTGAGCCACACAAAACCGCATTGCAGCCCCTTTGATTCTGTACTTTCTGTCCCTGCCTAGATAACTTTTCAGAAGCTGACAGAGCCTTTACAATTTAATTGGTGTTGACACCTTTTGAAGCAATGCCTTGAGGCGCCGAGGGTCATTGTCTACTTTATCCTGCTTTTCTGCGGCTGCCTCCATTTGGCTACCTTGCAGCCTGTGGTGCTGTGGTGGCCCCTGCACTCTTCATTCATGTTTGTACTTGTACCGGGTCCCGTTACAAGGACCCTTGTTAAACGCCCAGCAGGCAGCACTGAATAGAGATTTTGACTATCTGGGTTTTGAAGGCCTCCAGCAATAACGGAGAAAGCCCTGTAAACACAAAAGTATCCCAGTAGCAGTAGGGCGTTAACGTAATCATGCATTTATGCTACAGGACCTTGGGACCAAGCTCCTTACTGTCGATTCATCGGCTATTAAGCCTTGGTAATTAGGTGGTTTCCCGTGACTTTTCTTGCTTGGGATTCACCAGCTATCATTTTCCATATGTCCCTTTTTCCCAGAGTGGCTATACACCCTCACACATTCAGTAAGCCAGGCAGATGGTACCATGTACCAGGCTCTGAGCAGCCAGAGCCAATTCAGAACAAGTAAAAAGGTTTAGCGCGGCAATCCCAAAGCTGCCCAGGAATGCAGGATACTGCTCCTGCTTTCAGTATCACACGGTCCTTTGCCATCTAGGGGATGGTCATCCCTGTGTCTATGGACCTACCTACCACTCATTTCTACTGCAGAAAATGGAAAGCAGAACTGGACCCCTGCACATGCCTGCAGCTCATGGAAACTGGGATCTGAATCCAGATTTTTACTCCTTGTTGCCTCTCTCCGGGACAGTCATGCTCACAAGCCTCTAGTTCACAGCCAGCTACAGCCATTCTCCTTCCCTCTGTCCCCAGGCTGCCTGAAAAATGGCAAAGACCTTTGGACTCTTTATTGGAACTACTGTCATACCCTATACATTTCCATTGCCTCAATTAACACGTGACCATAACAGTTACCAAGAATCAGAATTAAAACAACTTTGCACATGCTGACAAAGCTCCATTCAACTGTGATAAAGGAACTTACCTTTCTTTTGTTGCACACAGTCCCTTTGCATCTTGCCATGTGCTTCTCTGGCACGACACACAGGGCTTTCTAGAAGTACATCAAAGTCCAACAAATAAGGGGAAAACCAACAACCTGTAGAAGAAAGAAGTGGTTCTGGAGAGGCCAGGTTGGCCTGGTTATGAACAGACACAACAGAGAGTTTCAGAGAAACCAGCCCTGACTACAGGTATGCTGCTTCAATGAGCTAAATGTAAACAACTTTAAGAACAGCTTCCAAACTGCCACACGCTTCACATGGCTCTGCGGGCTCAGTCAGGAGACACTGCCCTTTGGCTAACAGGGAAAAATGCCATCTGCAGAGCACAAATGTCCCATGAACAGCATTAATAGTGACAATTTGCTGCACAACATTCAGAAGAAAGTCACTGGATGAGAGTTGATTATACCTGCCTAGGTATCTGCTTCCTTGAAGAATTAAGTCATTCAGAAGGTCACTACAGCTGAGCTAAGAGGACATGTTGGGGCAGAACCTTGCTTTTCTTCTATTTTCATCATCTCATACAGACCCTGCAAGAGGGGACGGCAGCTAGTAAACAAAAAGTAAAGAAATTCTTCTAAACTGGCCACTGTCTATTGTGTAGGTTCAGCTCAAGTTGTATCTTGTAACAATTAAACTAAAAATACAACTCTTTCTTCTTGGAGACAAGGGCTTTCCAGAGTCTATTGCAAGATACAGGATATATACATGAAGAATAGCCATATCTGGTCAGATGAGAGGCTGTCCTCTCTTTTTCTGTAAGTGGCCTTTGTGCCCTTTGATTTAAGAGCCTCAGTGAAGTTTTTTTTTTTCCAGCATTGTGCCCAGCCTCTGAGTCCATGCAAACTTTTGACAGCCAACATTAGATACCTACCCATTCCAGAATCATGATGCTCCTTTAGAGTATCTGCCATTTTTCTAATGAATCATACAAAATAGCACAAAGTACAGGAACTGTTCCCACAGCTAGAACAGTTTGCCCATCTTATACACTTGTCTTAATACAAAAGGCTATGAAGAAAACATTAGTTCTATTTCTGAAATCTTCAATATTCTCCTTTTTTTTTTTCCATTTCTCTGTATCCTCTCCAAGATGGGAGGAGCATACCCTATTCAGGGGCTTCTATGCACAGAATCTGCTGAGACAAAAAGAATCTCCATGTTTTCCCTTTACAAGGGAGTCCTCTCTCATGCACCTTTCATGCCCTGAACGTGGGCAGAGAAGAAAGGATATTCCTGTTCTTTTTATCAGCTAGTGAGGACACCTTATATTTAAGTGCAGTCTATGTCCAAAAAGGTGCAAAGGTTTCCCCAACAGATGCTACTCAGGCTGGTATCCTTGGTGCCAAGTAGCCGTGCTGATTGCAGCATGCTCCAAAATCTGCTTATCTGGGGGGGGAAAAAGGACCCAAAAAGCCAAACAAAACATTTCTCTAACAAAGGGATTTTGCTCTGCTTTGGGTTGGATTTATATCTGCTATGGTTGTCTTCTAGGAATTTACTTCTGATTTACAGCACACTGAAGATAAAACTGGCCATCTGAGTAGTTATCAAAAAAACCCAATAGTGATCCTACCAGGCATCAGAGGAGGGGATTACAAATGAGGAAATCCTTTCCTTTCATTTCTGCATCCTGCATTTGCACTTTATTAAAGCAAAAAATAATAATGCAGTGTTTACTTTGTGCACAGAATAGCTGTAAAATTTAATTAATCACTGTAGCTTAGCTTGCTGAGATTTTTAAATGAAAAGCCCTATAAAAATGTAAAGTTTCTTATAAAGAAACCCCTCAAAATTGCCTAACTTCCTGCTTTTGTATTGTACCTTATGGGACACAGGGCTGGACACTGCCTACAGTCCTGATTCAGCAAATTACTTGGAAGTAAGCATATACGTAAGCCAATGGACACCAAAGCATGCATTGATACAGTTGCCTTGGGATGGACTTAAATGCGTGCCCTATAGACTGCCGCCTTCCATATTCCCTGACCCGCTCTGAGGGAGTCCGAAGTACCAATGGAGCTTTCCTTTCTCACTCACAGATTTAAAAACACAGATGGGAGTCAGTGTCAAAGCGTAAGCCTCTGTTTAATAGTACCTTGCTTCTAGAATATCCTTATGGGTCTGAGCAAGTGGGTTTACTGCACAGCATGCTATTCTGAACTACATCTAGGATTGCTGATCTAGAAAAAGCCAAGGTTTTCCCCCTCCCCAAACACCACTTGCCTAGAATTTGCCCCAAGGTGTAACGCATGAACACACACAGTGGTACAAAAGATAAATGCTGTTATCTCAAGTGTTTCTTTTGTCTTCTGGGTAATTCAGTTTGGTCATGTGAATATACATTGTTACAAGCCGATAATCCCCACAGAACTCCTTTCTTTTAAATCAGATACACTAAAGGAGAATAAATACTCTTTTTTTTTTTTCTCCTGTAATTTACATCCTCAAAGATTAGGACATAGGGATGGGATGATCACAGAATGCTTTTCCCCCTACAGATATTCTTTACACTGTTCCATTCTCAACAACAACAAAATAAACCCTCATGGGTTAATTTTTCAGTTACAGGGAAAAGCAGAGAAGGAAGAGGGCCCTTAGTGAGGTACAATAACATGTGCAAGTTTTCTTGGATCAATTGCTAGCATTGACACCATATCCTTCAGCTAGCAGTCTGTGATGAATGGTACCCAGAAGCATTGAAGAGAGCAACATCAGCCAGGCAGCATGGGTGACTGCGTGCACTCCTAACTGGCTGATGAATCAGGAAACTCAAGAGAGACTCGGCATGTGGGAGCTGGAGTGGTAAATGTTTTCATCTTTCTCTTTTATGATCTTCCCTTCTCCACTTATATAGGACATTTTAGAGATTGAGCTTTGCTACAAACTATTAGCCCAAGGCAGTGGGTTGGAGAAGTGAGATTTCATGGAACGATGGAGCACAAGAAAGTGTGAACAACTGGAACTACATGTGATATTAGTGGTCTGTTGTTGAAGGAATTTCTGTTTGGATTGTAGTTCAGACAGTTGCCTTGATGTACTGGAATGAAAATCAGCACCCAATGTACCTAGAGACAAACCACAGAACTGTCAAAAAAAATTCTCTCCTTTTTATCTCCCAGAATCTTGAATTCAGAATGAAAAGTCCCCATTCACCCATAGCACAAAAAATATAGCTTGGCAATCACAGTACTGTGCAGCAGCA
This sequence comes from Chloroceryle amazona, assembly GCA_027560015.1. NCBI lineage: Eukaryota > Metazoa > Chordata > Aves > Coraciiformes > Cerylidae > Chloroceryle > Chloroceryle amazona. Next base: position 39,778 of record JANHFX010015205.1, on the reverse strand, counting down.
TGCTACAGAAAACAAAGAGAAGCTATAAGCAACTCCGCCCAAAAAGCACCACAGTGAGACACTGGGATATCCAACTGGCCAGATATACTCTGCCACACTCCAAAATACTGTAGAGCCTAACTTTAAAAACAAAATAAAACAAAACAAAACCATTTCTGGTAATGGTGAAGAAGCAGAGAAGCACCCATTCAGATTGGCCATGTATCAATCTAGAGTCACTCTACTAAATTCAATTTTTATGCTATATTTTCTTCCATACAATAGAGAAGAATAATAGATATTCATTAAGTATATTGTGATGCTTATGTGAACAGTGGTTTAATCTGTGTGTGATCGGTTTGTTCACTTGTGTTTCAGCTTCAGCTCAGACTAGTGTAAGCTCTCTATCCACTAGGACTCACAGATTCACACTGGTTGAGGGTACAGGCTAGTACTTGCACACCACTATGAGCTGGAAGCAACATCATGTTTGTCAGCTTCAGCACAGCTTGTGCACAAAGGCTGCACAAAGGCCTCCCAGAAAAAAAAAACAAAAACAACAAAATGAAACAAAACAACACCCCCCCAAAAAAAACAACCAACCAACCAAACCAAACCAACAAAAAAAAAACAATCCACAAACCAACCAACCAGCCACCCACAACAACACATGCACATATGCTCATGTCAGTAGGGAGTATCAAAAATTTCTCCAGTCTTTTAACTAGCTACAGCCTTTAACTACCAAGCTGAGATAGTGGGAGCAATGAAAATAATGTCTTTCCCAGAAGTGTGTGCATGGGATGGCAATATGAGACGCTCCTAAACACACACACACGCAAATCCACATGGGAAGTCCATAAAGAGAAAGGGATACCCAGGGGCATCCCAGAAACAGACTTCTTTAATGGTATGTCAGCCTCACTCAAATGTTTCAATTTAAATGAAGATGAGTAATGATGTAATACTGTGAAGTCCTGCATGGCAATTGCTCAGGTTTACTGTGAATATGTCAAGGTGTGAACCACTGTGTAACCCAGTTAATTCCATGGACACATTACAGAACCACGTAAAGATGTCTGAGTAGTCTTGCAGGAGCTCTATAAATGACCAAAATTTTAAATATTGTCTATTGCTTGGTAAAATAGCCTTTTTTGTCCCTTTAATTGTGAGAGGACTAGTTATGAGACTTCCTCCCTATCAAATAAATGGCTGTTTTCCAATTGGAGGCAAACAAACCTGCCTACTGGGAAAGCCCTGCAATGGAAAAAGCTGAGGAACAGAACTCTCAATTTTGCGGAACAGAGGACTTTAACTGAAGGGAAATCTTGTTTTCCTTATTAAATTAACCAGTTTACAAAATATGAGATCATAGAAGGAAAGAGGAGTTCCCCTTATTAAATATTTACAATTAAATGTCTTCAGGGATTCCTACCATAAGTCAGGAGTTAGAGAACAAGAGAAGTAAAGTCATTTATTGCCTACACCATGGTATTCTTGATGCCTGCAGGACTGGACAAATATCTTCACCCTGAAGGGAGCATTTAATATGGAACTGTTTTCTTCGTCTCTCACTGTGAGTACACCTTTGATGTGTGTAGGTTCCTCTCCTCTCCATTATTTTTTATTAAATTACTTCATGTGAAAAGCTAAGATCTTTTGACAAAGCTTTTAACAATAGCAAACTGAATGTTCATACTTAAATATGTAACTTGATTTTCAAAAGCATAGGCTATAATTAATGGATATAGAACCTCAGAATTATCATCTATTAAAGTTATTTTTGCAATGCTTTTAGTTTGCTTTTAGACCATTTTGTAGAATAATTCCATATATTTGTCTGCACTTGTTTTATAGGGGAGATAACCAAACAAAAGGACTTCCAGGTCCTTCAACCAGATGGAATGGTATATGCATTCCTACAAAAAAAAAAAAAATACAAGAAAAACAAAACCAAAACAAACACACAAACAGAACAAAAGCAAAACAAAACAAAAACACCAAAACTCAGCAAACACAAAACTACACCCCCCCACTCCCCACAAAAAAACTAGAATCACCCCTCTCAATCTGCTGGCCACTCTACTTTTGATGCAGCCCAGGATGTAATTGCTCTTCTGGGCTGCAAGCACACACTGTCTGCTCATATCCAGCTGCTCGTCTACCAGCACCCCCAAGTCCTTTTCTGCAGGGCTGCTCTCTCTCTCCTCCTCCCCCAGCCTGGACTGACAGTGGGGATTGTTCTGGCCCAGGTGCAGGACCCTGCACTTGCTCTTGTTGAACCTCATGAGGTTCGCCTGGGCCCACCTCTCCAGCTTGTCCAGGTCACTCTGGTTGACATCCAGTCCCTCTGGTGTATCAACAGCACCACTCAGCTTGGTGTCATCCACGAACTTGCTGATGGTGCACTCGATCCTGCTGTCTATGGCACTGATAAAAATGTTAAACAAGACAGG
>JANHFX010015205.1:0-37243 GCA_027560015.1 Chloroceryle amazona | reverse complement strand
ATCTGGACTTTGAGCCATTGACCACTACCCTCTGGATGCAGCCATCCAGCCAATTCCTTATCCACTGAACGGTCCACATATCAAATCCATATTTCTCCAACTTGGTGAGTAGGATGTTGTGGGGGATCACGTCAAAGGCCTTGAAGAAGTTCAGATAGATCACGTCCATAGGTCGTCCCTTGTTCACTGATGCGGTCACTCTGTTATAGAAAGCCACTAGGTTTCTAAGACAGGATTTGCCCTTAGTGAAGCCATGCTGGCTGTCCTTGATCACCTCCCTGTCCTCCATGTGCCTTATCAGTCCATCTAGAAGAACCTGCTCCATGGTCTTTCCAGGTACAGAAATGAGGCTGACAGGTCAGTAGTTCCCAGGGACCTCTGGCAACCATGGGAAATTGCAGGAATGCTTCCACCCAGCTCTTGCACATTACAAAGCCTAAAGTTGTCTGGAACATGTTTAGGTTTCATATAGTTTGGGCACACCTCATTTGTAAACAGCCTGCATCAATTTTAATAGAAATAATTGTTGTCAAAACAAGTCCAAGTAAGGCTGTCAGAATTACTTCAGTCAGGAAAATCAAGCCTTCCCATAATTCCAGTAGTTGTTGAATTTCTGCAGCCTTCAGCCCTTAAAGCCTGGTCCCAAAAGCAAGTCCCAGTGCTGCAGCACTAGAATGATGGAAGTAGCTGTCAATGGTTGAGTCCTGAATTATTCCAGAAACCACAATGTATCGTTCATAATGTGAGCATCAGTTTAGGACTTCACCTATCTCCATTTACCTGACTTTTGCTTCATCATGTCCTATCTACTGATTCAATTTGAGAACCAGGCAGAGTCCATTTGTCCATTAACTAACAGGAAGGCACCAGTGGGAAGGAAGAGAGGAAAACATTCTCATTGATCTTGTGGATCTCTCTGTTACTGTGTCACAAAAGCTGGAAAGATTAGGGTCAAAACCTCAAACAAATATAATTTCTGGCCGTCAACTTCAGTCATGCAAGGACCACATTTTCACCTCCAACTGTCTACAATTTCAGGGACAAGCAGCATGCTGTTGCCACCTGAGTGGTGCTAAATGAAATGAAGTTCATATTGAGCAAAGCCCATATGCAGAACAACCACTTGTCCTCCTGGCCTAGATACCCAACACACTGCGGACATGGAAAATGCAATAAAAACCCTTAAAGAGCTTCAAAGGCTCATTCTTCCAAAGCAAGGATCAGGCACATTGAAAAATGAGTACTCACTTGATTTCAACTAGCAAAAGTCATCAGACTTGGCCCTGTCAGTCCTGACTCTTTTTGAAGCTCTTGGAGCTTTGTTTTTCTGCTCTCTAGCAATAAAGTCAAATTTTCAGAATTAACCCCTAAATTTGCATGGCAATGAAACACAGTAAAACAACATGTTCATCAATATAACTTAGGCAAGGTAAGAGGATAATAGAGAATCAATCACTGTTGAAAGTAAGACACAAGGACTAAATAAAAGGAGTCCACCTGCTTTTAATTTGAGCCCACAACACAAGGGAGAAGTTAAAGTTCAAATAGGTGCATACGTTCCTTTGAAAGGCTAGGTCTGTGCCTGAACAAAAGAAAGAGGCTTTTCACTTACCTCCTGTGGTATCAAAGAGCCCATTAAAAACCAATAAAACCTTATGAAGCTTTTTCCCTTTGTGAAAAAGTGCAATTAATATGCTTCAGCAGATGATTATTGATTTTTATAAAGCAATTTACAGGCTTCTAAAGTCATGATTATTCAACCCTCTGGGTGCCAGAAAGGAAGAGTTTTCTGAAGTAAGAATCGTATTCTCATTTCCACATCAGCATTGCCAGAATTTACAGACTTCTGATTAATTTTTTTTTTGCCTCCAGGATATTTTTGTTGTTGTTGTTGATGTAGAGTGCTCCAGCACAGGATTAACCCTTTTATTCCTTCCCACCTGAGACAAATTTTTTTTTTTTGTGACCTGTTCTTGAAGTATATTGCCTGTCAGATATTCATCCACTACTCACAGCTGGCGGGTTGGATGCTCAGTAGAGTAGACTTCATGTCAGAAAATCAGCAGCTGCTCATATATCACACTGGTCATTAGTAGAGGATCATTCTGGACCTTTGCCCACAGCACCTTGCTATGGCAAGAGAAAGGCTATAAAACCCTAGGCTCTGTCAGCTGTTGTCATTTAGGTGAGAATTTATCAGGTCTCAGAGTGCCCTCTGACTGGATTATTATGAATAATGAATGAAGCTTTATGCCACACTGAGGCATTAATAAGACTGGGATGACTGGGAGAAATTCAGTACATCATAGCAGTAACTTTCTCCGAGCAAGTACACAGCTGGTGGGCTTGCTGGATTTAGCTTATGTTAGATGCTGTGACTGAAACGAGGAGCTCATTTAATTGTTAAGCAAGTAGCATGATGCTTTTGGTTTAGCCTATGGAGAGTATTACTGACATACTCGCGGAAAGCTTGCATCAAAAGGCTTTCTACCCTCTAACTAAACCCATTTTCTGCTCTTAAGAAGCTGAATCAATGAACTCTCCCCAAAACAAAACCAGTGATTGCTAATTTTCATATTTACTATTAATCCAACTTAAAAAAAAAAAGATATGTAAGAGCAACCAGTTAATCATAACTCCTTACAATCTCCTAACACAGAAGTCATCTAACATGTTGGTGATACTCTGGGTATTTTAGTCAGGATTGCTGATTTTTTTTCCTTTCTTTTTTTTTTTTTTTTTTTTGGTTCATCCAATATATATCCCTGCAGTTCACAAGTGAGAAGCAGAGAAGGAAGGAGACAAAATGCAGCCACTGACCTAACCAGGGGGAAGAGAAAAAAAAAAAAAAAAAAAGAAGATGCACAGCAGAGATTATTGGCAATAATCAACCTCCTGGTGCGGTAGTTCCAGCTGCACTCCAGAGGACAAGCACCTGAGGCTGTCATTTATCTTGGTACCAGCTTCACTAGGAAAATTATTTTATAGGCCTGGACATAGACTCTTTTAATTCTTAGGTGTGTAATATCATTAAAATCTTAGGCTCTCCCTATCTGATATTACCATGTCCTGAGCAAAACCAAAAACTGCATGATCTCTTTCAAATAAACATACTCTTGCTACACTAATTTTCTTTTTATTTTTTCTCCTTTCATTTGGCACATAGCCTCCAGCAAATCCTTGCTTATATTAGGCCATATCTTAGTTCTTCAAAACATCCCTAAATAAGGAGGCAGCGAATCAGGACCCAGTCTGAAAAGCACCAACTGATGGCACCATGTCTCAGAAATACAAATCTCCTTCTCAGGTAGAAACATAATTCAAAAATATTTCAACTTACTATTCAGGCACAGGCAGTCAGCACTAGGACTTGGCCTAACTCGTGCATCAGCCTCTCAATTAATTGTTTTTATAGCAGAGCCACTGACATACAGTCAAATTACAGAGAAAAACTTTTAGAAGGGAATATGCCTTTCTGGCAGGCGCTGGACATAAGAAACACCTGTTTGAAAAGGTTCATTTTTCAGCTTACTCAGAGTTGGAAGTGGGAAGCAGAAGAGCATCATGAACCACAGCAAATGGCAGAATGAAGGCAAAATACTGATCTGGTGGGCAGCCTTCAAGACCTAACCTCTGGGAGCAGGGACAATCTTGCAGACATGTTTATAGTGTGACAAGAATTTTACAAGCAATCACATCAGAAAGGTTTAAGAAGCTTTTCTCCAAGATATTAATCAAATTATCAACTTGAATACAATATTAATGTTATAAGTTTTTAAATATGGTCATAATGGAGCAGCCCTCAAAACAAGTATTAGGTAAATTAAAAGGCTTGACTTCTCCCAACTCAGTTTCTGCTTCTTGGTCCTAATTGCTTTGACCTGACCCTCAGACGGGACTTGTTTTCCAGTACAATATTCAAGATCTTTGAGTGTTTAAGAAAAATCTCACCAGGAAAAAAGAAGAGAAATATAACTCCCCAAAAGCCTCAAAACTTTTTTGAACAATATGTTAGGAAAGCTCCTAGGATAGCAAATTATGTTGTAATAAAGGAAGCCAGTACAAGCTCTGATCTGCAGTGGCAATTTGTCTCTTTTTCCATAGTTTTGCTGCTTTTTGGAGAAAAAGAAATTATAAAGATTATGACAATCCATTCATTCCTCTAGTACCTAGAAATAAGACATCTAATATTCATTATTACAGTGCTAGAGACCTATAATTAAAGCAAGATTTAGTTCAATCTAGAACTCTGAAACCACATGGTACAACTACTACTGAAATAGAAAGACTCCTTTCATTAGATTTAAAATATTTATCATTAATATCACTCACTATATTTTGTGGATAATAATATTTTCATATTTTTAATGCTTTGATGTAGAATGCCTCAGATTTGCATCCCGCTACTTCTGTTATGTATAGGCAATTTAAAGATGCTAGTGTAGTCATGTATGTTTTTTTAACTTGCAGATCTTTTCATATATCTGTTTCTCTCACAATGGAATCAAAAACGTAAATGGATAAACGTACACTTGATTTCATAATGGTGAAACAAGCTTTGAAAAGCTGTTTAGAAAGCTCTGAAACAGAAAACTGAGTTTTGCCTATCTAATAAACTTTGTGACTTTAAATGGTTTTCATGATAATAAGATTTTTTTTTAAATCACAGCCTTTCTTCTCTAAGAACCTCTTCTTTTTCTAAAAACAGGCACAGTCACACTTTGGATGAACAGCAGTTAATTGAAGCATAATGGCTATGGGCCTGGGGGATTTTGTTTGCTTTTTTTAAGGGGTCTATGGGAATAAGGGTGACAACAGGAACTGGGTGTTCACCTTGAGTTTCCTTTCTGTGTCACATAGCCCTGCTGTGGTTAAGCCCTGTATGTAACACTCAGGGTTGATAACATCTTGTGTCAGTAGATTCCCACTGAGGGTTTTCTCCCCATTCCTGCCTTCTCAGATAGGTCTTCCTCACATGGGGTTTGAGGACAGCAGGAGATGCTTAGCCCATTTCAGACATGGTATACAGGTCCCCACCCCATGGGAGTGGTGCCCAATGAGTACCACAGGACTGCAAGGGGGCTTAATCATAGTCCCTACTTCACAATGCTCTGTAGAGATACAAGGAGAATTAACACTGTATTCCTGATACCCCTCCTCCCACTGCACCTCCTTCTGCTCCTTTGGCTCACAATCCATCCTAATTTCCTAACATTCAATTTGTACTCTGCAACGAATGATATACATGTAATTATTTCCACTAAAATATTTAAGCGTGCAGGCATGCAAAAGCCTGGAAACTAGTACTGCATAGCCAGAACAAGGACTGTTTTGCAGGGTCAGATGTAGGAACCTCCTTTGTTGAGGGGACAGACATGGGTTGGGGCACCAATATCAAGCCTTGCTTTTCTGAGCTTGTTAAAAGACAGAAATAAAAGCAGCACTTTGGATACCAAGCATTGCTTTAGATGATACTTAATAGCTTAAATGAGGTTACATATCCTTAAAAGACATCGTCCTTTAAACAGTGGTACAGGGGCTAGGAGAAACACACCCAGTCGCGGTAGTGAGAATCTTCCCCATAAGCAATACATCAGAGGCAAAGGTGTTTGTAATACTGGCAAGAGGTTAATTTTGGTTTCTTCTGTGGTTTTTAAATAACCATTTGATATTTCAGATGTCATCCTGCAAAGTAACATTATCAGCAACACCTAAAATGTGAGAAATCATGAAACATAACTATATTCCCTTTTCTTTCTTCTAAGTCACTGCACTGTGGTAGGTGGGAGTTTACCCATGCAGTTACTCCTGAGCGATTGCAGTGTTTCAAGCTGTTCTCATGTTTAACAAATGATTACCACAATTCACTGGAAAATGATATTCAGAAGGAAACCTGCTCTGGGAGTCTCAATGTCCAGGACTTACACAAAGCAGAAAAGTGCTTCTTTAGGAAAGAAGGGAAGAAAAGCTGTAATTTGTGAACAATGGCTATAAACACAGCTTTGGAGGCACTGGAATGATTTGTGAATTCAGTTGTATTTCGATGAAAATAACTAAACATATACATAAAAGTTAAAGTTGCCACCTATGCACAATGCTGAATTTTCACATGGGATCTCTCTCAACCTTCTTCTGGTTTGCCATTATAATGGAGCTGATAGCTTTGAAACAACTCTCAACAGAAATCCCCTAAATCAGAGTTCACGCTCACAGGAAAAGCACGTTATACAAACACAGCACGACCCTTCTCACTTATTTGAGCCACCCAAGATTTTAGAGTGTCTTTGAGCACTGGGGACAGGCAATATGGCCACAAATCCACCATCCCTTTGGAAGAAAGCATCCACTAGTGAAATTCAGTGACAAATGTGACTAGTGACAGATTCAGGAAACACTTTCTCACCCCCCATCCCTCCACACAAATTATCTAGTACCTTAATGCAGAGGCACTGCAGCTCCTGGCTCACCCCAGGGCTAGATTTTACCATCAGTAGGGTTCTGCATCATTCCACAGGGAGCTCTATGGGCCTCCTTCCCTAACTTGGCCCAAAAGAAGCAATAAAGATCAAGCCCTGTTGAGTTTCCCATTGTGTACATCTTTCAAGTCTTTACAGCAGAAAGCACAATTAGAAATGCTTATCCTAGAAAACAAACAAAAAAAATGTACAAATCCCTACAGCTCTGCTACTGTAGAAGAGAGAAAAGTGTGCCTGTTTTTGTCCGGTGGTTGTGTTGTTTTGTTGTTGGGGGTTTTTTTTGTGGTTTTTTGTTTTGTTTTCTTTTGTTTTGTTGTTGTTTGTTTTTTGTTTTTTGGTTTTTTACACAATTTGGAACTTGACTCTATTTTCTCCTGCTTGCTGGAGCTATTCCCCTTTAAGTACTTGCAATTTTGGTTAAGCTGAATTTCTGTGAGCTTTGCTGTTGGGCACACACTCCGGTTTTTGCTTTGGATAAAAAGCCACAGGTAGTCACATTCATCTCTTATTTTAAAATGAGACTGCTGATGCATGGAGACAACATCAAATGTTTTGATTTTTAGGCTGCATAATCTAGGAACATCAGTATAATAACCTTTTAATCATAATTAAACTAATGGATACATCTAAGAATACAAACATGGACTAACTGGCTTTATTTTATTATCAGCAATGAGTAGCAACCCATTAAGTTTAAAAGTCAAAATATACAATATAAAGTTAATAAGAACCTAGAGTCAACTGAAATAATTGGGGCATTTTACTGATTTTTCAGCTTCCTCCAGCTACCTTTTATCTGTAGCAATTTTTTGGCACATAACACACTGGTGGTGTAGCTTTCAAGGAAGATGATCATTTGCATTTAACAACTGCAGTTACTTCCCTATGATTGAGCAAAACATGCTGCTTTAAAAACCTCTGGCTTACTATTACATATGTCTACTATATGCCATTTATTCTATTTTCTAAAGCTTAAAACCATTTTTCAAGCTTGAAATTTCTTCAAACTTGGATTAGGAGAGTCTGGGATAGGTGGAAGAAAAGAATAGCCTTAACTAGCCTATATTTTGTATGTGCTAATTCAAGGTTCTCTTCTGAGAAGAACTTTTTTTTTTCCCCTAAATTTATTTCCAACTACTTTTGTTTTCCTTGAGGGACCTTTGAAACACTATATTGCTACTTTTCATGTTTTTTATTTGCCCTCTGGAACAATAAAGGCTCAAAGGTTCATAAATATGCATTCTGTAAATGTATTATGCTGACAAAGTGTTGCTCAGATAGCTGCTCTTGCCTTTGGGGAATGAATAAGTTTACAGCATGCTTAAACAACAGTGTAAGGGGAAAGAGAGAGAGGGAGAGAGCTGTGTCAGCGTGTGGGCTGAAAATAGAACAAGAGACGTATCCTGAATGAACAGAGAAAATAGAAAATAAAGTTAGGTAAGACACCACAGCAAGTACCTTGCAATAAGCAGGGGTGGGGAGTTGAAGGTGTTACTCACTAGCAATGTGCTTGAGAGCGCATCGTACCTAGTTATCCAGGAACACTGCACAGCCAAGACATCATGAAATTTGATGTTTTATTTGCCAATTTTGGCACATGAATCAGGATAACTCCTCTGTTTCTCCCAAAACACTCAGTTCCTAACAGGGTCCTTGCCCTGGTTAAATCTCATCCCATCACACACAGATCTAGTTCTATTTCACTCAGCTCTGCCTCACTGGAAGCCTAGGGCTTATGCTTGTCAATACAGGCTACAGGGGTGGCTTCTATGAGATGCCAGAAGCTTCCCCCGTGTCTGATACAGCCAGTGCCAGCCAGCTCCAAGACAGACCCACCCCTGGGCATGGCTGAGCCCATCAGTGACAGTACCTCTGGAATAACATATGTAAGAAGGGGGAAAATCCTGCACAACAGAAACTGCAGCCAGAGAGAGGAGTGTGAATATGTGAAAGAACTCTGCAGACACCAAGGTTAGTGAAGAAGGAAGGGGAGGAGTTGCTCCAGGCATCAGAGCAGAAGTTCCCTTGCAGCCCCTGGTGAAGACCATGGTGAGGCACACTCTTCTTCTGCAGCCCATGCTGCATCCTGTGCCGGAGCAGGTGGGTGTGCCTGAAGGAGTTTGTGACCTCCTAGAAAGCCCCCGCTGGACCAGGCTCCTGGCAGGATCTGTGGCCCTCTGGAGAGAGAAGCCCATGCTGGAACAGGTTTGCTGGAAGGACTGCTAGAGCAGTGTGTTCCTGCAGGACTACACCCAGTAGAAGGGACCCACACTGGAGCAGTTCATGAAAAACTGCAGCCCACGGGAAGGATTCACACTGGAGAAATTCACGGATCATCGTCTCCTGCAGGACAGACCCCATGCTGGAGCAGGGGAAGAAGAGTTCTCTCCCTGTGGAGGAATGAGCGGCAGACACAACATGTGATGAACTGACTACAGCCCCCATTGCCCCTGCTTCTACACCACTGTCAGGAGAGGAGGTAGAGAATTCTTGACCACACACAGACAAAGAAGGCTGGATGGAACAGATAATTGTATCTGAAATAAAGTCTGCTGGCAACTCTTCTATCACATTCTTAGTATCAGGCATTTTGTAAATGCTGTAAGTTCATGTCCAGGTTTGGGAGCAGTGGCAGCAGCAAGACCTATCACAAACAGCAAAGTGTCACATGCATTACACATCAAACTGCAATAAACCTGCAGATAGTAGCATTTCCTGGCAATGTTTCTTCACTTCTCAGCAGCCAATACAGAACTTACCTAGCTCAACCTCCTTCCATTCCCACTTGACAGCATATGTAAATACAGAGACATGCTATGCCTCTGCTCTTCACAGGATGGTAATTCTTTAAAAAGCAGTATCTTTACTTATGGCTAAACAAACATGCCAGCACTGTGAGGCTAGAGTTATCACAGACCTACAAATATTAAGACCCTGACATTTTGTACAGATAAAATCCAAAGGGATAAAATAGCCAGCTGGTTGCTACCTCCACTTTCCTACTTCATCATCTAAGGTTTGTGCCTGGTTCTTTTCTTGACATGTGTTTTGGGATAACTTATAAATAAATAAATATAAAGACTACTAAGATTATTCCTTGTTGCCTGACATTGCCTTCAAACTAACTTGGTCTTTCAAGAGCCTTGTACCTTTCCTGGTCTCCTTCACTTCATTCTTTCTTTTTATGTTACATCTCTCTTAGGCCAGGATTAACTTCCAAAGCTTATTGGTATTTATTTCTTTATAATTTTTTTCCATTCTCAGATTGTTTTCTCCTCTCAACTGTAAGCAAAAGCAATTTCCATCTGAAGATTTAAAAGGATGTTCTTTTAGCCACGTATACAATTAAAGTTTGCAAAAGTAAAATATCAATGTACAATGAAACCCCCTTCAAATAGTGTCTGGTATGTTGCATTATACTATTCTCAAAATTAACCTTCTAAGTTAAAATCAAGTTAAAAATTAGGTACATACCATGCAGAAAAACTATACATTTCTAATCTAAAATTGGTCTCTTCAGAGAGGGCAAGGCTTTGCAAAAATAAACATCCAGCTATGCCTCATCAAAATATTATCCAAATGCTGCAAAGAAAGAACTGCAAAATGTATTTCCTGATAACAGACTCTTGACATACATAAATCTGCCTTTCTGTCTGATGTGCAGCAAAGCCCCAGACACTGCTTAGGGCAAATTTGGGTGTTTGAGAACATAGCATCTTCATTGAGTCCTCTGATTATCCCTGATGCTTATCCACCAGGAAGAGCCTGAAATCAGTCTACTCCTCAGTTCCAAAACTAGGGTGAATGATGCACATCCACCTCAAAGTCTGGAAAGGTATCTGTGCTAGATACAAGCGACTCAAAGGAAGTGGTGAAGGCTGATTGGTTTGTTCCATGAACATGGATGAAGAGTCAGTCAAATAATCACACCTTCTCTTGTGACAATGTGAGTCAATGTGAGACTTTCCCCCTCTCACTCAAAGCTTTCCACATGAAGCAGCCGGGCTCTAACAGCCTAGGAAGCCTCAGTTTTAGATGAATGTCTGCAACTGTATCTGACAGGCATGTAAAGTTTGCAACAGAAAAGAATATATAATTATTTCACCAGTCCTCTCTGTTCTTTTAACTCTGCAGTAGGCTGGCACAGCTCTGGCAGCACACAGCCAAATCCCAAATCCTGAGGGTTTGTTTCTATATTTCAGGTCTATATATTGTTCCACATCTACGAACACTTTTGCCACCTCAATTTTACTTTGCTGAGAAGCATTTTGTCTGCTTGAGCATACATTTATTTCCATACAGCTCAATGTTCCTTAACTAAAATTATCAAAGTTGCAAGCTTTGATGGACACAATGTCCCTACACCTGAAACTGAAATGTTCACCCAGTTATTTCTCAGCCCTTTTTCTGGCAATGATTCTGGATTTAATGGAAAACAAACTTGCAAACAAACGCCCACTTGCAGAGCACAGAATAGAGAAAGGATTTTCCTTGCTTTAGAGTGGAGCAGTCTCCCCCCTTTCCCACCAATGCAGATCAGTAAGTCTTCTTAGAGTTTATCTCAAGGTAATTAAGAGATTAACTTGTAAAAATAGAGCAGTGCATTCCAGGAGTAAACGTGGGGCAAAAGCATTACAAAGATCACAGTAAATACATTATTATTAAGCATAAGAGAGCTTTAATCTATGTTTTCAGAGCAAATCTCGATATCCATTCAACTGGCAAATTAACTTAGTACCTCTTAAACTCTTGCATAACATAACCTTGACCTAAAAGCAGCTGCTCTATTGATAGGATGTCCTATAGATGTACCACAGCAACAGAGGGGGTTTTTCCTTTAAGCCCTGAACTGTGTCAGACACTCACCCTGAGCTCTATCTGCAGACACAGCCAACATCAGCTGAGCGTCTTTGCATGACTGTATGCAATTTATTTCCATGAAATGGCACCGATTGCAAATGAGGGAAGGAAGTGAAATTGTTGGCTAGTAGGTCAATTAAGCCCCTTGATAGTAAAAAGAAATTTTCCTGGTATGGACCAAACAAATTATATGAAATAAATCTTTGGCAATTAATTAAGCATGAGGGAAGGGGGTGATATCATAATCTGACTGCCAGCCAGGTGGTTCAGTCTGCAAGCATTCAACAGCAGAAGAAAGGGGAGAGTCCTAGAACGAAGAGGGGAAAAAAGAAATAGGCTCGTGGGCTATTCAAGACAGACAGACATACTGTGAGGGTTTCCAAATGGAAAATAACAGATCAAGCCAGGGGATACAGATGCACACACATTCTGTATCTTTCCAATAGATCTAGTTTAATAAAGCACAATTGACAACCTTTTTTTTTTTAGTCTTTTTTTTTTTCAAGTGTAAGTTTTTCTTAATCAAAAGAACAGCTCCATACTGTTCTTGACATCAAAGCAGAGCATTTCGAAAGCTATTACAGTATCAAAGTAATATTCTGTGTAGAATCTAAGGTAAACCATTGGAATAATCCTTCTGGGATAGAGATAAAAAAATACTGCATTCAATGTTGCCCAGAAGCATCCAAAGCAATCTATCAAAAAAGCCATAAAAATATTCGGCCACACTTACTTGATACATGTACTCACCACTACTGTTATTTTCCTCCATTTTCTCTTTGTCTGTTTAGCTACTAATCTTACCTTTGTCTGAAAGTTCCTGCTGTATATATGAAAGTACCAGAGCTGATAAGAAAGTCACAGGAAGAAATGACCTCTGATGTACTTCAAATCCAAAAACCTTTTATATAGTGGAATCATATTATAAAAAAAAAAACAACCAACAAACTGTCATGGCAAAAATAGCAGCATTGGAGCAGCACTAAGGTGAGACTGCCTGATATTAGCAACCATATTCATGTGACCTTAGCAGGTATTCATTATGTCCAAGTCAGTTATTAGCAACTTCTCTTCTACTTATTGAATATGTGTTTACTATTACAACTATACTTAACTAGAGCAGTTTAGTTTGATAATTCAATTCAATAGAACACTTTGGTCATACAAGCAGCCAGCAACTTAATTATATGCACTGTACAATAGATGGCCTTCTCCCTTCATCTACATGTCTGAAATACTGGTTTATTTGCAGAAGAGATAGGCAATTTGATAGCAGTTGTGGTTTAGTGATCTGAGTGGGCAGAGGAAGAGAGAAAGAGAAAGTAAGGAGAAGTTACCAAACAGCAAAAGCTGTTCAGTGTGAGAACAGTAGTTAACTTGAACTTAACATCTGGTAGCATTTTCACCTTCTGCAAACTTGTAAAATGTTACAGTATTTTTGTCAGTGGGAGTTTGCTTCCAAAACAAATTTTAACAGTACAAAGAGACCACAAAATCCATTTCTTACTGGGCCATAGGGTTTTCTAATCCTTAACACATAGCTTACCTCAAAAATACCTTAGAAGTTCTCCATTTGCTTCTAATTTTTTGAGAGTATTTTCAGCAGGCTTAATATGCATATATGGCAAGGTCGTCTCTTACATATCCTCAGCATAAAGGAATAAATGTCGGTAGATACAGATGAGATTTTTTTTTCCTTAGGTGCCTAATAAGGCCAGTATGGGAACCATAGAAAACTTTGTTGTTACCAAAACACATATAAAATTACTATCTACAAATAAAGATACGGTAACACATACAAAATTACTATCTACAAGATACAGTCTTTTCTGGAGCGACTGGCAGTAGGGAGGAAGGAACAGCTTCCCAACCCCTCTGAAGGGGGCACAGTGGTATGCATACTGGCCTGCTACTATAGGAGAGAGGTTGGCACCTGATAGCATGAGATGCTCGGCCCTCCAGTCCATGGAGAAGAGAGACAAGTAAATGAAGTCAGCTAGAGAATATCATGTCCCAATTCCTTCTTCCCTAACAGTACTCCTAAAGCTCTATTGGAAAACTGAACCAGCAAAACCAGTTCAATATTAATTTTAAAGAAACTCCAATGTTGCCAGTATGCAACCAGCTTAAAGAGTCACTTGGACACAAAGACCCAACACATCCATCATGTGTTGTAGGAACTGTTAGTAACCAAGCTTCACTTCAAAACAAAAAATAATAATAAAGAAAAATCCCACTTAAATGGTTCCTTTCTTACACATACATATATTGATGCATGATCACAGTCCCCAGTACAGGGAATTAACACCTGCTCCTTCTGGGAAAGATTATTTTTAAAAAGAAAAATATGTGATTTGGTGAGGATGCCTTGGTGACTGCTAAGTAGCTGGAGTAGCGGTGTGCACTTCATTTGCTACTTTCTCTAAATTAGCTCCATTCCAAAGCATAAAACAATCACATAATCATAAGAAAAATGCAATCCAAACCTGCTGTGACCCAAAATGCAGTATTCTTGCCTCAGTCTGTGATGAGATAGCATGTAATAAGCAGCAAACCTGGAATGAATACTAGGCTTTTGTGTAAGTACTACTGTACTTAAAATAGGGTTGAAGTACAACTACAATCTGCAAATACTAGATTCATTAAGAACTGTCAAGATTGGAGAAAACTAGAAGGAACTGCAAAATTAATTTATCAGATGGAAACAAACAGCTGACGATTTTTTACCGTGGTCAAACAGTGAAATAATGCA
Organism: Chloroceryle amazona; assembly: GCA_027560015.1. Classification (NCBI taxonomy): domain Eukaryota; kingdom Metazoa; phylum Chordata; class Aves; order Coraciiformes; family Cerylidae; genus Chloroceryle; species Chloroceryle amazona. The sequence goes on along the minus strand of JANHFX010015205.1, from coordinate 23,155 downwards.
CTGCATATTATAACAACGCACTATACAATGCATTACAGAATAGTGCACTACAAGAAAAATAATGGAAAGCATCATTTTTTTCCTTCCAAATTAAGTTTGTTCCAAAATTTGCTATAAATTAACTGTAGAAGGGTATTAAGGAAACTTCTCTTCTGAGCTGGGATGCTCCTTTTCTCAACATCGTAACTGTATTTTTCTTAACCTGGAAGAGGTTAACAACCTCCTCTGCAACTGGGAATGGATCCTTTGCTGCAGATCTGAGGAACAACCAGAAGAGAAGACATGCAGCTGAGCAGCTCGCAGGATGACAAAATGCTGCTTTGGACCTGCAGTGAGCTTTCTGAGTGAGCTAAAATAGCTATGTTACTACTTTGCAGGATTTACTAAGCTTGCATTTGCTGCTTCTCTCATTCTTCCTTGCACACATGCAGGGGAAGAGTATACTGCTTATTTTCAGAAGTATAACAGGCTACTCTTCCAAGCATCTCATTCTATTTGCACTGATGTCTCGTGATAGATTTCATAAGCTTTTTGTAGATCTCAAGCTTCAGGAAAAACAGGTAAACTAAGGAAGAAATTTGCTCTGTATTTGTCACCATGTTGTCCTAGCAGGATCAAAAATTGAGAAACACATTCATAGATGCCTCCTCCTTAAATGCATGCATGAGCATTTGTGCTTTTGAACAACTTGATGAATTATTGAGATATGCTTCTGCCTGAAACAAAGTGAATAATCCTGTGTGGTCAAAAAACAAGCAATCACAATGAAATCACAATGAACTCAGCAGTTCTTGAGATATATGCCTATACACTTTGCATTTAGCACGTCATAACACTAAAGATATTTATGTCTTTAGTACCTTTAATGGCTTCTTATTTACACTACAAAAAGGAAGAATCTTAACAGAAATTATACAATTATACATGGATCTTATCATTAGAGGTTAAATGCTTCACATACTCACATTATCTCAAATATGGTGTAGATAAAATAACACAAGAAACTGAAACATCTGGGGCCACGATGGAAGAAGGCAGTTACAGGAAAAAGATTTCTATCCTATGGAAAATGTCTTTATTTTTTTCTCTGCATCTTTGAGAGACTCATGTATTCTCTTATCTCCTCTGCCTCACTTGTCTTCATAATGACAAGTGATGCCCAACTACTTTGGCATATCATATTGCATTGTGTCATTCCACCACCTGCCAATGCCAGTGGCCCATCAAGCCTGAGAAATCAAAAGAAGCAATTTGTTAGAAAATGGGGGGGTGGGGGGTGTTTAAAAAAAAAATTACACATTTTAGCCAAGAATAGAAACAGTAATCTTGTATTAGTAAAATACATCACGAATTTTGTAGATCAATATTTAAGTGAGCATGAGCAATGTAAATATCAATCTCATAGGCAGAGTCAAGCATTTAAGGCTTTAAAGGCATTTCAGTACTTGTGTATTGATAGCTGTGTGGAAGACAATATTTATCTCAGAACAAACTCTATTCTGCAAAACCCTACTGCTCTTTATACTTTCCTTTAGGATGACAGCTTTCGCATGAGAAAAGCTAAAGTAACTAAAAATTTTAATTAAAAATAAAATAATAAATGTTATGGAATTATAACCAAGCATGTAGCTACTGTTACTGGAAACAAGATTAAAAAAACACCCAAAACAAACCATTGATGCCTGGATCCTCATTTGTTCTTAAAGTTTAGTGCTGAATCAGAAAGAAGGATATTTGTTGTACTATCACAGAAAAATCCTTCATTTTATGCAGTCCACATCTATCAACAAAATCATCTCTCTAAAGAGAAAAAAAATTACTATTTGCTTTGCTCCCCAGTGAATATTAATGGACAAAATATAGACAAAGAAAACAGCAATACTAGCCACATTATAGCAACCATTTCAAAAGGTGCCAACCTTGAGTAACTGTTTTGTTGCTTACAACACTGCACAAATACCATTCATAGGAGTTTAAGACCTAATCCCACACTATACCGAGCGCTAGAGATCTCTACTCAAGACAAATTTTTCCCCTCAAAATCCTGCATACTGGTGTCTCTCAATTTGCTTGATAGCTGTCATGTGCAAATTATGTTTTGTAATGCATCCGTTGTGATCCACATAAGTAACACGAAGCCTGCTCAGAGGCTCCTAGTCCAACTCCTGCATAACTGGGACTGTAGCAAAGTAGTTGGCAATGTTACCAGATTTTCAGAATGGAAAGGGATTTTAACATTACACAAGGGAGATGGGGAAAGAAACCACAAAAGCAATCTCATCCTCAAATCACAGCAGAAGTACATGAGAAAGCAAGCACAGAATTACTAGAATAAGAGCAGTACAAGGTTACCAAGCCAGATGCTGTGAAAAGGGCGTAACATTGAAAGGAAAGATTCTCAAAGCATAGAAAAATCACAGAATGGAGCACAGCTAAGAGGTAAAAGGCAGAACTGAGAGCTAAGCATGGTGTGAAATGCAGGATCCCACAGAAACTGGGAATGCTAAAAAAAGGCCAGAAGCACTGCAGGAACTGGCTACAGTCCAGAAAGAGTAGAAACCAGAGCTACGAATATACAAGAGGAGGACAAAAGTTGTGAGGTTTGCATGCTGCTCCACAGTTGCCGGACTCCTCTAGGAGTCCTGCTCACTTACACCATTTGCTAATAAGTATTCTGCCTGGGAACATCTGTCTGGTACACAATGGAAACCCATCTCGTGCAAGTTGCATGGAAAAATACAATGGAAACAGAGGCATAATTAGGGTAACCTGTAAACTGGGAGTCATTGGGTCAGAAAGAGTTCCATGTTTTTCCATACTGAGCTGCAGATCAGGCTCTTCAATAGCAGTTGTGATTTTTCAGATATCCAGTTTAAAAGCATCTAGGATACCCAAATCTGCATAATAAATGCTCAGTATGTGTAAATAATCAAGTCCTTTTTACGGTGTCCAAAGGGGCATCCACAGAGTTCAACAGAATAGATATTGCTACACCATATGTCTTGAGGATTTTTAGCTAGTTTAGAAATATAAAGAGTCACTACCATGATAGAAGTAATTATTTCTTAACTACTAGGAAACAATGTAATTGTCATGTAAGTATGGGCAGCGGTGTACAGGAAGCACACAAGTGCAAAGTAATAACTTTTGGGGGTTTTTAATAGAGTTCTGGGTGCAGAAAGTTCTTGCACAAGTAGGTATCACAGCCGTTAACTAACTCCTGTAGATGACAGTGTGCTTGAGACACTCATTTTGGCAAGACTGGCAATACCCAGCACACGGATGAGTTGAGCACAATGAAGTAGGCCAACGCATCCATCATTCAGTAATAAATGTGAGCACATATGCAAATCAGCCTTAACTCACTAAGCTGACTCTACCTTGCTCATAACTCACTGTATCGCCAGGTAAGAGTGTGAGTGTGGTCAGAGGCCTCACAAGCAGAGCTGTTGCCACAGGGCAAGTTCACACCATAGCATCCCCCAGAACAGCTTGTTCAAGGGTCAATATCCTTGTGGGCAGACGGTAACACTGACAGTACAGACGGACAAATCTACTATACCTTGATACATGTGGACAGACTGAGCTCATTAGTAACGCTATTATTCATTTACAAACTAAGCAAAATACTTCACAAATCAGAATAGCCAAAGATGCAACATTAGTTCATGCCATCATCACCTCTTAGAGTTTGATACTCTATTTTTTTTATAAACATCAACAAATAGCCCCAAGACTACAAAACCAGATTTGTCATATGACAATTACACAAACCAATTTCAAATGAGGCATGTATATAGTTCTTATTTATGTCCTGCGGGAGAGCAAAAATAACTCTGACATACCTCTAGCAGTGTGTGTTTATTGTAGAGTACACGTAAATTATTTTAAGGGAATAATACATCTCCAAGGACATTTTCATAGATTAAATGTCAGGAATGAAATATTGCATTTCAACTTAGTTAGGACATTAAAGAATGAATATAAAGACAATTATTGAGAGCTCTGAAGAACAGAATTGATTTCTTTGCAGTTTCAACTCTGAGGCACTTTATGCAAACAAAAAGAATTTCTATTTCAGGTTTGCCTTACATAAAATTATGAATTATGTAAACGTGTAATGCTGACCGCATTTTAGGTTTATGACAGAACTTCAGAACACCTGATTTAAAAGGAAGTGGTGTTTTAGGGTGCATTTCAAGCACAGAATTTTACACTCAATTACTGTGAAATAAGTTATAATTCTGATCTGCAGTAGCTTAATGGTCCTATAGCAAGTCAGAAATTAAAAATCAGGAGGAAATAAAAAGGCCAAATTCCAAGAAGAGCCCCATAAAGTAGGCATAAGTTACATATTTGGAAGGTACTTTGCTGCAGGCAAATGACTTCAAGCATTGCAAATCAATATGGGAGGCAAACTATTGCAGAAGTTTAATAAGACAGACTGTACCCAATATAGAGAGAATGTTCTCGCATAGATGCACCATTTAGTTAAAATGTTAAAGTTCTGATCATTACTATGGCATTTGGGTACCACTCTAATATGAGAATAATAATTCTCATAGTACACCATATTAGAATACCTAAGTTGTCTCTGTAAGAGCTTGTGGCAGTTCTCAGAGCTATCAATGCAGTTTAAAGAAAACATTTTAAGACTGAAAACAACAATAAATGGGAAGACTGCAGTATCTGTGAGAAAAAGTATGTTCCATTTCAAGGATATTACCTGAACATTATCTGATTGGGACCACTGTCATCAGTGTGTGCACTCAGAAAATGAAAATTAATGCAATTTTCAAATAAAATATAGTTTTATGAACAGATTGCTTAGAATCATAGACATTTCATTACTAAACAGACTTTTTTTTTTAAAGTACCGTAACTCTAAACTATCACCAGCCTTTTATATCATAACAACTTTAAAGGATGACAGCTTTCCAAATACTGCACTGGTGGAGTTTCACAAGGTCTTCTTGGGATTTGTGACACCGTGAGGGATGGCCAAATGTTACAGCAACAGAATGCCAACAACGGATAAGGGTCAACTGCATGATCCTTTGCCCTTCTTATTTGGAGCTAACAATTCACATGGAACTGTGCGCTGCTTCTGAAAACTTCAGGCAAGTGGGTCATTTCCTCCAATTGGTTATCCCTAGAGAGAAATGAGAGATGGGGGAGGAAATATTGTGGCCCAGAGGCCCTGTACTGGCTGTTGGATCAATGGCCAGTGTCAGCAGGCTTCTATTTAATGATGCTCAAACCAGCGCCAGCCTTGCTAACGGCCAAACTTACCACTGATATCCACACACAGGAAACAGGCTTCTGGAAAGACCAAATAATTGCCTCATTTTGCAATATGTGTATTTTTATTTTTTTTTTTAAAGGTGTATGCCTTGTGTTTTATGTTCACATAATCAGACCTTAGATTTTAACAAAGAAAACATGTTCGCATTCACGACAGTGCAGTATGACAGTCAAGCGCAGCTCATAGCAAGTACATCTGGGTGACTACAGACCAACTTACAAATGTTCACTATAAAAAAAACAGTGTTTTATAAGCCTTGTTAATACATAGGTGAATGTATATAAAATTATTATTCCACATAATTGGTGCATTTTAAAATTGTAATTTTAGGATAAGAAGTGTTTGGCAAACAAACCAAAACCTATCAAAAAATAACCAACAACAAAAACAGACCACGAGGGGGGTGGAATTTAAAAATGAGAGCGCAACCAACCCTTGTCCTATTTCTGCTACTGTATGGGGACTGAGCTGTTGAAGTTCTCCATATCCATGTACACTCTGGAGTGGAACAGCTAAGAGAAACAAGATGTCTATACATGGTTCTTCAAATTACTGATGTATTCTAATTAGACATTGCGTGTAAACTACCTACAAAATTCTCACAGCCAAGGTGGAGTTTTTCAGACAGACTGTGCTTCAGCTCCAAAACAGACAGTACTGATCTCTCTGTTAATAGAGAAAGGACAGGCAGCCTTCCCTTTGAATTCAGCCTAGTCTGTACAGCAGCTGGAGACTCCCAAGTTTCAAAGTCTATGAGAGGCCACACCATTAAAACCACTCCCCACAGTAACAACATTTTAAGACCCCTTTTTTCCCTGCAAACTCATTTAAACTTTTTAAGATGGTCCTCAGAAAGCAGTCTTATGTCTGTGCAGCAGAGCTTCTGCCCTGAAGGAATTTCCTTCCAGCTACAGGTGGAAGCATGACAGCTGCTCAAATAAGACTTGAAGTCCTTCTTTGGGTGTTGAAATCAGCACAATTACATTTAGCTCTTCTTGTGCTTCTGAAAACAAACTTTGAATTCCTCCTATCCAGTGAGAAAAAGTATAGTAGAAAGAATTTTCATCCTAACAGACCACAGTATGAAGAAATTGTACTCTAAAACAATTATTTGTTTTAGATTAACCAGCAAAAATAATTGTTGCTAAGAATGCATTTAAGTTTTGCCAAATTAAATTACCTTATAAGATATTCTTCCACAAGAGTAACTGAGTCATTTGCAACTCCTTTAATTTTTTAAACTCTGGAATTACATTAAGTCATTATGAATTAAAATTGGAAGAAACACTAGCTTGGTGAACTTGAAGTACAACAGAGATGTGTATTTACACAGTACACCTAACTAACCTGTTTCCTGGCATCTAGGGGTCTGACCTCCATGGCCGATGCTGGGAAGAAAGAGAATGGAGCAGCATGTACAGCTCCATCTCTTATAGTACCTGCTTGGAAGCTACACAAGGCACACTCAGTCACCCTGTCCCCTCTGCTGCCTGTGCTGCACTAATGCAGAATGAGGGAGACAAAGGACCCCAGCTTCCAGACAGATGTGATACCCCGCAAGCAGGTCTAGGGAAACACACACAAGCTCCGGTACAAGATTGATAAACAGCCACAACCACCATGCCAGATCGCTAACTGTTAAATGGTAAAAGTTCAAGAAATTATTCTTGTTTTAAGGAAATTGTCTCATAAGACTAAATTTCTGTCAAATCTGTAATTGAAATCTGTCATAGTCTTTGCTTCCAACAAGTTTGTGGTTAGAAGTTTCAAATTTTGTGTTCTCATTTGACACATGGAAAAACTTATGAAAAAAACAACTATTACTCTGAAATCCCCTCCCACCTCATCGTTTTCCTCCTCAAATCTCAGTTCTGACAAATCTTTCTAGGCAAGTTTCCAGCAGCACTTGAGAGTTTAAAGTTTTTCCCACAATCACCAGTTTTTCTGCCAGCTTCTTTCCATCCCTGGTGGTAAGCTACCTTCCCCAGTGCAGGCTCCAGAAAACAAACACAAACTTACACCCTGACTTCCCGCTTCACCAAGGTGGGCAGAACTGCACTCTGCCACGAAATATCTAATAGATTTAAAGTGTGACAATGGAGAACATACAGGCCATAAACACCACAGAGCTTTTAAATGAAGTTTTACTGCCAAAAATTGTATTTTACACTCAAGTAGTAAATGAGTAAAGTGTACATGTCATACAGGATGCAGAAGTACTACATGAACATACTTGTTTGCAACAACTGTTTCAGAAAATAAAACATCTTAATATTTCAATACTTAATCTTTGTTGCAATATAAATGACATTTGAGAAGTGGCAGGAGAAAAAAAAACAGTGGCCATAATTTGTAACTGAGGAGTTTCTGACTGAAGATGAAAACAAGGTTTACAGTGAAGCTAGCTAACAATTGGAACAGTCAGCACAGAGAAGTGCAGAGCCTCTATCCCTAGAGGTTTTCAAAATCCAAATGGCTGAAGACTTGAGCCCTGGTCTGCATTCAGCATTGACTCTAGTCCCACCTCCTGACAGCAGAGATCTCTCTCAAGGTCCTTTCCAACCTAAATGATTCTATGATTTGATTCAAGCACATCCCCTCCCCCAACAAAATCTTACCAACAAATGCAACACTCATCGTTAATGATCATCTCTATAGCAGTCCAGCATGACTGAAATCAAAGAAACAACCAAAAAATAAGGTGTACAGAAGAGTACCAACACAACATTAAAAGGCCAGCTAAGAGCCTTTCCATGATTTAAAATCCTCTTTGCAACAGCAAACGCACAATTTTTAATGCCAAATGTATAAAGAGCAATAAATGACTGTATAACAATACCAAAGATATTCCTAGTCATTTTTAATTAGATTTCCTATTCACGCTGAAGATACCACGGGAACATAAGCAAGATTACACCAACATTTTAGTTTCCAAGTTTCTACTAGCCACACTGGCAGTGCTATGCCTCCGGCGAGTGCCCCAGGGAAGCCAGAGAATGAAGAATTAGTAGGTGGCAGGAAACCCCTCAACATCTCTGCCTTGAGGACCAGATCTGTCCAGTCTGAGGCCTCTTTACATTGCTAGGATTTAAATGCAAAGCAAGCAGAACTATCAGGAAGGACTCAATGCACTTAACTTCTTGATTTATTTTTACTTCCACATGAACAGAAAATTTAAATTCAACAAAAGGTATAAGGCCTGCACCCATCTTTAAGGCAGTTGCAGAACAAATTAACTAGTGGTATGACAAAGAAAAAAGAAACATAAATCTTGAAAAATACTGATCCTCTAAAAGTAGTATTATTCTGGTGCAAATAAACAGTGATTATATGTGTGTATATCGCCCCCCCCCCCAACCAAAAATCTGACATTTGGCTCTACATCCTACATTCCCCAAAACCAAAACTTCTTAGTTTTATGGAGGCTCTTGCTTCTCAATCTCAACAAATGTATCAGTATAGTTACAAGCAGTTAAAAGTCAAATAGTGAATGTGAGCAGCAGTGAATCTCTGCAAACATATAGTCTTCTAAACTGGAAAGCCTGTTAAAACCGTGAATTCAGATAATGCAGCTGCACAGAAAAACATGCAGTGCACCATGCAAACAGATCTGATTTGGCTTTAAATTAGGGCAGCACTGATAGGTAAGTAGCATAGGACAGAGCTCAGTTCTAGACCTGTGGGACAAATAAATATTTCACTGTCGGCAAGAAGTTGCAGTCTTGCAGCATTGCTGCAAGCATACAAGCTACCTTGTTTGCAGCTGGCCCAACTCTATCTACACCACCACGCAGCACAATATAGCAAGTGTATCTCCAGTTAGGCACAATACAGAGTGCAGCAAACAAGAGAAGCCAGGGTAAGGATGGGACAGTAACAGAGGAGCATTGTACCTAACACTCTGGGTCCAGACAGGGAAGCTCAAGCACATTCTTATTTCAAGTAATGTTAAAAGCACTGAAATCAAGTTGCTATAACAGGAAAGCACCTGTTAGCTGTCCGTGCAAAAACAAGACAAAAGTTACGTACAGTAAATACAATTAAATGAAGGGCAAAGACTTTGTATCTGAAGTTGTAGAAAACTAAAGCAAGGACCAAATTCAAGGACTTTTGAAGTACTTGTAGGAATCAAATCTACTCCTGCTCTGCAGGCCTGAAATAAGACCAAATTTGTTGGATATCAAGTCTCTTAAAAACACGAAACAAGTAATTTGGTGGAGTTCCTTCTTCAGCACATGAAACAGCTAAAGCCCAATGATGGGAGTTTAGTCCTGTCATTTCTGATACTTTGAAGAGAGAAAAGAAGTCAAAATGACACAGAGGTTAAACCAGTGAAGATAAAAGATAAGAAAGAACACAGTGAAAAGGTCTGGATTATGATACGGTTAATTTTGAGACATTTGATACTCAGGCATGGGAAAAGTGGCAGAGATAGGAAGGTTGTAGCTCTGGAAAGTAGGCAAGTAAAATGGTCAGGGGTGTTAGAAAATAGTCTAGAGGGAGGAGATAGGAACAAAAATTAGGTCCTGGAACTTCAACAGGTCTGAAACTGTATCTGGATTCTCAAGGAATCATCTGAAGACCTAATTATGGGAGAACCAAACTGGGGAAAGAAAGCACTGGATTTTTGGGGCATTCAAATTAAAGTTAAAGCCAAAAACTTGCAAACAAACTGGAGTGAGGATGTTCAGGCACACAATTACAGGATGACAAATGTAGAATAAAGGGTAAAGTATTAAAAATGAGAACCAGTTAAGATGATGGGTGCCATCCCCTTCTAGACAGAGGAAAGAGAAAATTGGTTGCTAGTGAAGGAAATGAGAGAAGGATTTAAACAGGATGAAGTCATTCAATGAAAGGCATGAGAGAGGCATAAAAGATAGAGAAATAAAAGGGGAAAACCAGTATAGTTAAGAAGCAGGTAAGTCCAGTTCGGAAACAGGTTCCAATAAAGGAGAACAATTTTGAAAAGGATGCTGTCATGCAAAAAACAAGACTGATTTTGATGATGCATTTTCTATCAAGAATGAATGAAGAACTAAAATGGCCAGCAAATCAAAGGTGGGATGAAGTGGTTAAAAAGTCCATTTGGAAATAGAATTAAAACAGGTAAGACAAAGCTGTGTTGTGCCAATATACTCTTCAGAGACATTCAAAAAGGCAGAAGATGAAAATAAAGACCAGTGAGTCAAAGGAAGTGAGGCCAATGAAAGAAGAAGGCAGCTGAGAAGAGTAAAGGAGTCAGAAAGGTTAATAGACAGGAGATCCCAAAAGGAGTGAGTGACAGGGCAGAGGAGAGAGAAAGACAGATAAGCTGAAAGAGAGCTGGTAGTGATCAGAGAAAGGAAATTTAGAAATGAGAGATAATAAAGTGAACAGTATTTAGTAAAGACAGGGTCATGGGAATGATTGAGGCAGTGAGGAAACCTGTCTAAAACTAGAAATCAAAGGCATCAGGCTGGAAAAACAGAATGAAGAACAATGGAGTTAAGTAGTTATTAGGGGAAAGAAAAAACAAAACAAAACAACAACAACAACAACACAACAACCAAATGAACAACAACAAAAAAAAACGAACCACAAGCCTGTGGTGAGGGATAAAACCTGAGAACATAGAAATGGGTTGAGTTTAGTTAAGTCACAAGGAAAGAAGGAAACTAATTGCCACTAGGAAAACTAGATACAGAGGAGTTCAAATCAGGAAGAGGATAGAGCAGACAAGACGACAGATTAAGCAGAAGCATTGGAAGACAGGAATCATAGGACTTCAGATGCGAATATGAAAGGGAAACATTTTTTTTTAAAAGCATCAAGAGAAAGACAAGGTTCAGTTAATGGAGCAAAGTTTTAAATAGAATCTTAAATTAAAAAAAAAAAAATCAAATCTATATTTGAGTCATGTCCAGAAACATAAGTAACACTCTTCTAGGCATGCCCAGTGCCGGTGTTTCTCTCTTCGGGTGATCTTGGCTGAAAAGTTTAGTTATTCACCCAGACCAAACCAGGAATCAGAAATTCAGAAGACCAGCTCTGCCACTGACAAGATGATGTGGGGATATGTCAGGGTTGAAAAAACTTTTGACTGTTAAAGAAATATTAAATATGATGGAAGAGCAATGATTTGAACTCTGGTATCCAGCACCTTTACTTCCACATTAAATTAACTCTCCACAAAGCAAGACCTGAAGGCCTTCATTGAGTCCCTCTCACATCAACCTCCTGTTCCTAGAAGCTCAAATACCTGATGCAGCATTCATCACCAGCATTCAAATTCAGCCATTACCATTCTCATCTTGCTGTATAACAGCGAAGACAGAAACTAAGTGGACAGCTTGTTGAAAACAAACACCACTGCAATTTTGGGTCCCATTCAGAGATATCTGAGAACCACTGACGTGAGAAGTCCTCCTCTATTTCCAAGCCTTTGTCAAGAATTTCACTCTATGGCTTTCTTAATCATGAGCATGAATAAAACACCAGCCTTCTTAGACACTTCTAATACTGTATTTCATCTTCTGGTATATTGGCATGTTTTTAAAGCTTCTGCTCATTACAAAAAGATGACATACTTCTACTGCCTGCTTCTGCAATTGGTAGCTGGATCATTAGAGTGCAGCAGCACAGGCAGAAAAACCACATTGTTCCCTGCTACCAAACCAGTGATATACATAAAGTATGTATATGAGTGAGCTCAGCACATAATTTTTATGTACCCTACTGATTACTATTTATTCATGGGTGTGTATATCAGGTTTACCCAAAATTAATGAAATTATTTAAAAAATCAGCTACTGAAATTATGAAAAAAATCAGCCTACCTAGAAACAAGGGCTAACAGAGTACCTATAAACAAGGCCATAATGGGAGCACTTCATTATTTTTATGCATCCCAGGTATTTTCATATGGTTTGAAAATAATTTTAGATTTGCTTTTAAATTTTAGCTAAAACCACTCTTTTTGGTTAATTGTGAATATATTTGATGTAGTATTTTTTTGACATATATTTTTGATAAAAATATGAAAAAATATTTTTTCATGTATTGTCCTTTGTTTCAGTCAAGAAAATTCACCTGTTATCAACTACTGGAAGCAGTAAGCAGTCTGTAAGAAAGGTAGCATTAACATACATATATCTGTAAAAAGAAAAGTTTGAAAAAATATAGAAACACTAGCATTTTTACACTGCATTTAATATCGATGTATTTTATTTCTATTAGTGTACTGCACAGCAGGGCATCTTTCAAGGCAAGACAAAGATTTTATGCAATGTCATTCAAAGTTCACTCATGAAGCAAGTTAATACTGTAGCACTGCTGAAATAAAAGGAGCCAGTCAGACATTTTGGTTAGAAATGTAACGTTCTTTTTAAAGAAAATAAACACATAATGTCATAGCTTAAAATAAATAGTGCCAAATATTACCAACAACAACACAGGAAAAATAGAATGGTGTTTTATAAAAGTATTTTTATAAGTGTGTAGCACACATGAGTGTGTTATAACTTGCCATGTTCGTGTTACCAGGTGTTTTACTTAGGGGATAGATTCTACAATCCCCAGTTATGTGAGCAGTTCTATTAATCCATATGGGCTTCGTAATTATAAAGTTTGGTACCAGAGTCATCTGTACCATTCATTTTACCCATTTTAAAATAGAAACAACTTTGTCTTTTCCTCAGCACAAAATTTAAATGCTTAAGTATGCATATTTCCTAACTCTTCACTCATGATTTCTTTATTCAATATAACCTAGAATGGGGGGAAAACCAAAAACTTAAAATCTCTTATTGGTCTCTTCTAGGAAAAGTTCAATACTTGATGCATAATACTAGACGCAAATAGCCTGACTGTGTTGGTTTCTTTTCAGTTATTTTAAAATGTTCTAGTATATTTTAAAAAAATAAAATAAAAAAATGGTTTGAGTACTTGTGCATATTAAGAGTCAACCCAGGCAGTCAAGCAAGTATTGTGCTACCTTTTCCAATACAAACCATTTAATTCTATGACATATAAACTATTATTATAGAATAAACCCATCATATTTTAAATTCAATAATCAGACAATAAATGAAAACAAATCTAGAGGTTGCTAGACAGAAAGCAAGTTCTCTCAAATTCTTTCTCTGTACAAATTGATCCACTGAAGTCCTACAGGATTAAGTATACACGAAAGCTAGAAGGAAAACTAAGGACTCATCCTACAAAATCTGGAAATAGAAATAAAAAAAAAAATATGTATTAAGATAAGCTGATGATCTGGCACATGTTATTTAAAAAGCTTTGTATTTTGCCAAACACTGCATTTGCAGTTTAAAAAAAAAAAAAAAAAATATATATACAAAACCAGAAAACCCCCGACATAGCTTGAGCATTTCATCCACAAGCCCCACAGCTGTACTTTTATTCTTTGAGCATTATATCAAATTAAAAATTAAAGCTGCACAGAGAAAAATATCAGGGAAATGACTGCATCTAGAACCTGTATGTGTATGCGCATAGTGCAGTGTTTATTTGAATTAGCTTCTTTTTACCCATGTAAGGAAAAAGATTTAACTGACTGTAATAGTGTCTCAGCAATATCACTGATAATAATTATGTTTTGACAGTTCTGTATAAAAAGTTCAGTCTTAAAACTCAAATTTCATTTTTACCACTTTTAAAAACAAGACACCTTCATTCCATAACAATAAAAATATTTAAGGACATCCAAAATGTAGTAAGGTCTAACAAAAGTATCCTGAATTTCCTTTTGAACTAGTGGAGTATTTGTAAGACATTTTGCATACCTCTTTGTTTCCCAAATGATGGAGTGGTAACTTTCTCTTGAATATATAAGCTAAAATTTAATTTTGCTAAATAGAAAACTATTTCTCAGGATGCAATAAACAAAACCAGGTATTACGAAGAATACACCTTGTGTTGTACTACACTATTATCTCTTTTTCAAAAGGTTTCTGTATTTAAAAAAACACAACATATTAAAATTTAAATATACTGTAAGGTCATTGATATTATTTTAAACACAAAAATCTACAAGCAGTGACATACGTGCAAACAGCTGGGAAGTTGTAACTTAAAAATCACATCTTTTAATCAGACCTTCTCATAAATGCTAGCCTCAAAAGAGCCCTGTTTGCTACAAGAAGCATCTGCATGGTTTTAAGACGTAACTATGAAGACTCCTATTGCCCCAGGGCAGCGCTGCGCAAGTCTATTGAAAACGATCTGATTGCAGAATCAACACCTTAAATTTTCCCAGAAAATCTCCAACAAATGTTTTATGTAGAATATGACAGAATAACAAAAAGGGATGTTACAAAAATATAAGCATGACAATTTTTCCTGTAACTATTTTCTCATCACATTTGGCAAGCAGAGAACTAATCCTATTGCCTGTCTATTCTTACGCTGAGAACTGCAAACTACAATTCAATATAAAATGCAATAACCTTCTGTAACAATTTTGTCTTACAACATCAAAATAAAGTTAACTGTGCCGATTTGTACTTTCCATAAATTACTAAAAAGGTGAGAGATTCAGACATTTTGCTTCTGAATAATAAGCTAATATCTGTATCATGTGCAAAAGTGCAACTATGTTTTAGAACTGAGGCCCATCTGAATACAATTTTGTCATTAAAGAAAATACACTTGAACCCACTTACCATAGAAAACGATGGTTCTCAGTATCTTTTAAAGTTAAGCCTTAAGTATTTAAAGCTGTTGTACAACTCCAAGTTAGTAAAAAAATACAAAAAAATAGAAATAAAACAACGAAGCTCGTATCTAAATTGGTTTACAATTCAAAGCACGACAGTAAGCTTCAAATAATTACACTTCTGTAACGCAAACAAATACTTGGTTATTTCTGCTCTCTTCATGATCTGTTGTGCGTTTAGCTGCTTGCAGTGTGGGCATGCATACGTTTCGCTACATCATAGACATAGGTTATGTCCGGTCGCTTCTCTGGATCCGGGTTGATGCACATATTAACTAATTGTCGCAGCTAGAAAAGGAAAGTAACAACATTGCAGGATTACTGGCTTTCTTACATGTAGTATTTGTGCATTATCAAATTCAGTTTAATAAGATGGGCAAAAGTTAGCCAAACAGCAATTCTGCATAAACACGCCCTCAGCCATCACTCTCTCAACACCCACTGCATGCAGTTTTCTACAAGCACGTACACAACATACTCCCGTGATTTTTACATTTTGTATTGTTGTCCAGAAACACCGAACAGCAGACTTAAGCTCTAATCTTTTAATGTACAATGTTAGACATGCATTTAGTCCCACTACACATTAATTAATTATTTATTCTTGGGACTGCATTCTCATTCACCCAAATACAAGAGCTAGCAATAAATGGCATCCTTGGATGGCAAGATAGAACAAGAGAAAGTGAGGAATTCTCTTTGTAACACAGAGTTAACCTGCAGAACCTCCTGCTGCTAAAAACTACCAATACACAGGCATTCAGAAAGTATTTCAGAAATTAAAACCACTGAGGGCTATTGAATATAAAGCCTCCACCTTTGAAGAAATCTCTGAACTTAACACTGGAGTCTGGAAAAGTATTTTAGGGAAGTATAACATAATGCTATCCCTGTTACTCCACTTGCTCACTATTGGACACCTTGAAACCCACCTTTCTATGGCAGTATGTCAAATTTGGTTAAGTCTCCCTTCCAGTAGTATTAGGTATAATTATTGGGGAAAAAAAAAAATCTGTAATTTTTGCAGCTACAGATTGTGACCTCATCGCCATGGTTATTCAAAAGTAACACAGATTGCACATTCAAACCTGCCATCAGAGTTTCCTTCCTGCTTTTTATAAAGACACCAAGAGAGATTTTAAATTACAATTATACTCCTTTCATTTTTCAGAAGGTTAATTTAAACAGATGGGAATAGGAAGTGCAGAAGTTAAATAAGAAACATTACATAGCACTATTTAAAACTTTCTCCATTAGACCTTGCAGAAACATTGTAAACTGTATACAATGTACAGGTTTTTCATATTTAACAATACAAAAACTATGCATCTAGACATTCCTCTTCTTTAGCAAGACCACTTTAATATATTAAAATGAGATCATTAATTCTGAAGATAGAGGTCAGATTGCTGAATTGAAAAGAAACATATTAGATAAAATTAATCTGTAACATTCTTGCTATTTGAATCTTAAATACACTAAGTATATTTTGACTACTGGAGTTGCAAAAGCCATCACATTTGCTTATGACAACCAAAAATAAAATACAATACCACTGACTGAAAAATTATTAGCCTGTAGTAGCTCCCAAACTTTTGGAGAACAGAATGATGGAAATCATGAGCTACTCTAAGAAACAATAATGGCCAAGATGTAATACAA
The DNA here is from genome assembly GCA_027560015.1 of Chloroceryle amazona. NCBI lineage: Eukaryota > Metazoa > Chordata > Aves > Coraciiformes > Cerylidae > Chloroceryle > Chloroceryle amazona. The sequence continues at coordinate 6,470 of JANHFX010015205.1, read as the reverse complement.
ATATGCAAAGCAAAACAATTTCCTGTAGAAGCAGCAGGTGGGACACAGTGTAAGCAACAGGCAACATACTAGCAGAGATGAGCAGCTTGCTATGCAACACCTCAGACAGCCTGCATGGAAAACAAGTAAGACTGAAGAAAATCCAAAAAATCTCAAGACTGAAATTAGACTCAAATAAACAATTTGCAAAGAGAATACAAGTGTAATTTATCTGCAGAATACGACACTGAATCTTGTACGCATACGTTTATCTTACTCTGTGAAGACTTCCATCTGTTGAATAGAACTGCATACAGTAAATCCAGTCTTAGCAAAAGACCTTGAACAATTTAAATGTATAAAACGATCATCACAGGAGAAACAGAGTATTCTTTCTCCTGTTTTTACCAGCCATATATCAATAACTTTACTGTAGGTAGAACAGCAGAAGTACATTTTCCAGAAATTGACCTGGGAAAAGCACAAGAAGTTTTATTTCAAGTAGACTACATCATATCTTTGCAGTCCTGACCTGCAGGTAACTGATTTTGTTTTCTAAACTCAACTTTATCATCTAAAAATCAATTTCAGACTCAAACTGTTGGCTAAGTCATTAAATACGAAGCCTTGCTTCAGAGCTACTTTGTTGTTTGTTACAGTATATTATATATCATATATTTTATTGAATGGCCAAGAAGATTCCCTGCTTAGACACTAGCAAAGTGGATTGTTACTCAAAGGTACACGTAAGGCTTTAGGTCCTGCTAGTCCTGTAAGTACACTTGTAAAAACCATCCATCTACATGGTGTCTTGACTGGTGGCTTTATGGTGCAGTTTCTTAATTTTTAATCTAAACCAAAATGCATATGCATCTGCTATTGTTAGGATGCAAGAAAAGATCTACAAGAACATGTTCCTAGTAAGGGACAGTCATCAAATCCGTTTACTCTGAAATTCTTTTCCCAACACAGTGCATTTCTCAACACCTCTAGTATTAATAAAATTACCAATATAGAAGAGCCTGACAGTACCACGGGAAGAGGCGCTGGAATTGTACAGTCAGACTATTGTTAAGAATAATTTATTACCTGACACAGACTGGCCAACAAGCAGAGCAGACTAAAGACTGAGCTGGAGGAACTGGCTGTTGCATCCCCAAGCTGCAAACCTGTTTGTCTGCTTATTGTTCTTATTCTCCTTTGTGCATTTAGCACAATGACTGCCTTTAGCCCAGAGCTTAGCCTGACATCGGAGCAGTAGGACACACTTTCTTTAGCAGGTTTTTCAGCTATGAAATAAATAAATTACCACTCAAGTCAGGAGGAGAGGGAACAACAGAAACACAGTAGGCAAATACTTTGCATTCTTAGCCAGATGAAAAAGAGGAATTTTCATGTAGGAAATTTTGGATAAGAAAAATAGAACAGGATCCTCTCAAAGTCCTTTTTCAGTGTTACTCTCAAGACGTTCTGCTGGCAACTAACATTGCCATTGTGGACCCAATGGCTCATTCAGCCTTCATATCTGAGTAGGAAGTTGGCTATGGACTTAAGTGCATCTCAATCAAAGGAAAACTTAACTTCACCTATCATGAAAGCAACATGATATTAATATTAGCTGACAATGTTTTAAGAGTATTGATTGGGGGTGGCTAGGGAGCCCCAGCTTTGAATTCCCCAAAACAGAACAGTTTTCACTAAACGCTGAATACTTACCCTGAATACCAGACATCCTTAAGGAATATACAAAAATTGAGAGATCTAAGGTTTTTAAACATTTGAAGATCTTGGCTTGTGACTCTACTGCTGAAGCAATTGTTTGCGAGAATGCACCTTAGACTCTTAGGATTTCTAATTAAATATTTTTTTTTAAATTATCCATCTGTCCACCTATCTTAAGGTGAATTTTTTCTGTCACTATTCTCTGATGATACAGATGTGATATATTACTAAGGGGTTGGTCTTAGCTTAGAATTTAATAAAAGCGTCACATCTTAAAATCCATTAAAATTCACTAACAAAAAGTTTATCTAAAAATCACCTTTCTTTTGCAATGATAGTACTCACAGTCCTATATTGGAGGTTGTAAAGACCAACACTCAGTAGAATTTTTCCAATACATTCTGGATTTCCAGTACAGATTAAACATTTAGGACAATATCCCAATGTGACAGATAACACTTGCTGGTCTGGTTTTTTTTTGTTGTTGTTGTGGTGGTTTTGTTTTTTTTTTTGTTGTTGTTGTTTTTGTTTTGTTTGTTTTGGTTTTTTTGCTTGTTCATTTGGTTTTGTTTGTTTGTTTTTTTACAGTTCATGCCAGCCCAGTATTTTTCACGCAAGTAAAAAAAGGTCTATTTTGGTGCGGTAATTAATAAACATATCTATTTTTCCATGTAACAGTGAAGACACAAGTTTTCCTATCTGAACATAGAAAATGATTCCATTACAGTTTCCATGGTTGATTACTTTTAATTAACTAATTTCATACCTATCTTCTTATCATAGGTCTGATTCTCTCATCATATTTTCAAACTACTTATGTATATTTTGCAAATAACTGGTTTATTCAAGATGCAGAATTACTTGTAAGCTTTGAAATAAAGAAAACCTAACATGCGCTTTGCATCTGTTTTCAACACTAGAAACTATACAGATGTAAAGTAAGAGGTGGAATATGTTTCCTCATCCAAACTCTAAGACCTTCTATCTGGGCCAGACTTTGATATTTGCCCCTTGGCTGGGAATCCGCATATCCAACTTCACACTTAGCTGCAGTGAAGTAGCCCTGCAGGCAGGCCAACTTCAACGAACCACTAGTGGTATCATCATTAAAATCCTGCTGAAGGTCACCATGGAAACCGCCTGCTGAGGCTTCGCTGCTGCACTCGGCATCTCCTAATCAGCTACCATGTGAAATGCAAATTCAGACAGTCTGAAAATTAGTCAAGAAGAATAGAGGATGAGGATGCAGATATGTGAAATATTCATGCGCTTCATGGAAAAAGGAAGACAGCATGAATGACACAACAAAGAACTGCCCCTGACATTCTTGCTATCATTTTGCATTATTGTTCACACCCTACTGTATTTCTAGGCCTCCAATTGTAAAGTTGGTTATATGAACTGCCAAATTTATAGTCTGCAATTAATAGTAATTAAAAATGGCCAAGGTGAAATGACTAATTGGAAAACCCACAAAGAGTTATAGTGTATACATTACACAATAGATCATTTTATCCTTTGTAATGTCACTGAGTTATCTTTTTAAGTCCAGCTTGTTTCATAAAAGGGGAAAAACTGTCACTATAAATACAAAACAAAATATTGCACAGTAATCTTTTGTTAATAGCCCAATCACTGTGTCTGAATGCAAAAAAAATTTAAGGTTCAGAATTACAACCCTCACTCTATAAATGAAATTGCACAGTGCTTTATGTTTATTAAAAGTATTTCACTACTCATGTTTATTTGCGTTTTCCAAGTAATCTTTAATTCATGTAGGCTGAATTCAATTAGAATTGGTTACTAATATATGTTCTTTGGTTTACAGCTTCTATCTGTTTGCCCTGTTCTCTTCAAAGTGGGAAAGTATTTCAGAACTGGCATCTCAGAACATTAACAAGCAAGCATTTATATTTTTTCATTCTGTTACACTAAGAAAAATATTTCCTTTAGTTTCTTTTAGAGCTTTAAAAAGCAGGTACCCTCCCCATAAATGCACTAATGACAGTAAAGAACTGTTACTTATCAACTTAAAACAAACACTGCTATGATATTCATGAATATATTGTTCAAATTCAGTTATACTATGTCTGCCTATATTTCTCTGAAATTTACTATTAGTGTTGTCAAGAACCACTCTTTCTTGAAGAAGATCTGCCATTTAATTGTATTGAACAGCACACAGAGCTTTGTAAAGCAGACACGTGGGAGCTAAACAATTAATCTTTACTAGTGAGTTACGTTACATATGTTTTAATGAAAGCCCTAGAGAAACAAGGCTAGTGTGCTAATCTACTGTGCAACATAAACTTGTATAGTTGTGCTTTTAGAAAAACATACCGTACAACTCAATCCCATTCTGGCACGTAGAACGTATCATTGTGCATTCTAGGAAAGCATTTTGTCATACTTGCAAGGAAGCTCAAGGAAATTAAAAACGTAACAGTATGATGTTTCCATCATTAATCCCCCCCAAAGTTAAAATCATATCAGACTTGTTTTGACAGGAACATTTGAACAAGTTCAACAAGAAAACACTTATGGGTATAATCTGCAAATAACATAAAATAACCCAAGTTCATTTACTTCCCTGGCAGTGTGCCAGCTTTCATAAACTGAGGATCTAGCCCATGAAAAGGAAAATTACTTACTTCCTCTGAATAGTGATCTGAAGGAAGAGGTGGGTAGTCACACTGTTCTATCTTCTTGCACAGGGAGTACAAGTTCATTTTATCACCATAAAAGGGACTCTGCAGTGCAGCCATCTGTTTAAAGAAAATGCATATTTTTCTTCTGTGTTTTAAGTAAACTTGTTTTGTCATAGTATCAGTAAGGCTAGCAAAGCTAGCAAATCAAAAGTGATTTTTAATGACTTTCGATACTCTGCTTAGGAGTGTCGCAGTGCTAAAAAGAGAAGTTCCAAAACTATTACTGTAACCAGTATGTGTATTTATTCTACATCTATGTCACAGAGTCATATCTGTCACGGTCCTTATATTGCAATATTTGAATTGTATACTGTAACAGTTTTATTAATAGAATACGAGGAAAAATTGAGTCATATCCAATACTGCTGTGAGTGTGGAGGGTCCTTGCACCATGAGTGAGACAAAAAAAAGCAACCCCGAAACAACCAAGGTCAACATTCCCAAACCCACAATGTAATTTTCCTCTGAAGACCTTTTGGGAGAAAACATTTAATTTATTTGAAAACATTGGCTGATCTAAAGCATTACCATACGTTGAAAACACTGGATAACAGTAGTAGATTTTGTAACCTTCTATAGCCATTACACTAGACTTTAATACAGTTGGATTTTTAAAGCAAGAAAACTAAAAGGTAACATCTATACTTCCAAGATAACCAACCCCCAAAACTTAGTAATTCAGAATGCTATTTGAAAATGCTTTAACAAAGGAAAAAAAAACGAAACCACCACAACCCCAAACAGCACCAGAAGTGCAGAGCTGGCACCCTTAACTAAAATTTACAATTGTAATACAAAAATATATGTTGGAAAGCACTTCTATGAACTAAAAGCTTAAAACCAGCATTAGTAAACCTATGCTTTATTTCCAGATAACGTTGCAACTTGACATTTAAGATGGAAACAAATGCTATGGTTAGTAGGATTAAAAATTTTAAAAATCCTTTAAAAAATATCTCCATTCTGTTCAAAGCCTTCTAAGTCTTTGAAGCGCAGCAGCACGAATGCTGCTTTGAGTGCAGTGCTGCCCCAAAGTCAGTCACCCTTTTCTACATGTGCTAATAAGTTTGATTTTGGAAGGACAATGTGTACATTCCCCAGACAGGCAAAGTGTGTGTGAAACACGCTAGTCCATGCTGTGCTACTCAGTGAGCTTCAGCAGGGACAGGACAAGCTGAAAATGGCTCTCATCTGTCTTGTGGTCTTCCAGATAGCAGTTTAACTCTTTCATGTCTAAGCATCAATATCACTGAGGGAAAATGCATGCAGAAAATTACCAGAATTCTCTTACATTTACATCTAACAAAAAAGTGTTCTAAAGTAGTTCAGTACTTTCTCATATTACCTTTAGCTAAGAATAAATAATTTTATAGCTCCTAAAATAAATACGACACTACGGTTCCGTCGTACACGCCGCCCAATATATTCTAATTGTATAACGAAAATAGTATTAATTTTGGGCTTTACATGACGTTGTCTCTTACCTTTAAAAGAATGCTAAAAAAGCAAGCTAAAGACCAAAGAAAAGAAAAGAAAAAAACAAAAAAAATCAACCGCAGAGTCTGTATGCATGCAGAAATTCTAAATAAATGCAGATACTTATTTTTGTACTCTAGGTGTTCATTAAAAAGTACTTTTGTTTGAATGCTGCGGAGTGTTAAAAAAATTCTGAATGTCCCCTAAGGAGTTAAAACAGGAATACTATATTTTCATGCATCTCCTGCTTTGACAGATGAAAAATGTCAACTGTCCTGTTTTTATTTTCAAGCTTTTGCACTATTCATCTGGTTCATTAGTGCATCTCGCTGCTGCCCCTGACAGCTGCTCGCCCTCTCCTCCCAGCAGCTGAATTTTTCAGGCTAATTTGATCCTCCACACTGAGACGATCGCTAGAATGATTGACTTGCTCCCTGACCTCCAGGGTCTGACTTTCCTGATTAGTATTCTGTGGGTGTCTGAGGGACGAAAGCCCACTGTCTGTCTTCAGGGCTGGTGGCAGCTCTCTCTCTCTCTCCACACTCCCACCTCCACCCCCCCCCTCTCCCTTCCTCTCTCTTTCTC
>JANHFX010015204.1:0-16905 GCA_027560015.1 Chloroceryle amazona | reverse complement strand
GCTTTGGCCTTCCTTGTTGCCTTCCTACATGCCCTGACTACCTCTCTATAATTCTCCCAACTGACAAGTCCTTTTTTTCCTTGATGCCAATCACACATGTACACATCCACATTGCCAGTTTACATTAAGATGACACCGGTCTCTTCCAACTGCTAGGGAATGTCACTTAGGGACACTTTCACAGCAGTTTCCAAGCATGGCTATGGTCCAGAGAAGATGCTGGCCTCCATCACAGCAGCACAGAGAGCCACAAATGCTGCCTGACAGCCCATAGAAGCATTGGGCTCAGACTGGTGGGCAGCCCAACACACCAAAAAAATTCCCCCTCTTTTTAGCCTTGTGCTGGGACACAGCATTGCATAATCAGGCAACAGCAGCAGCAGCAGAAACTACAATGCAGAATTCAGAAGAAACAGTTGATCTCTTCAAAATCATGTCTTGGATGAGCTGCCAAGTCTGAGATAGACAGACCAGTTCCTAAACTGAAATAGCAGCAACAACTCACCCTGTGGCTGGGCTTACCACGCTTGGTAAATTGGAGCGTATGTTATTGATTAAAGAGTGCAGAGCAGGTCTTTGGGATTTTATCAGAAGTAAAATTAATCTTTAGGAAATGCAACTCCCCGTCTGAGAGATACAGAGCATTGCTCAGCGGGGCTTTGCAAACAGCCTCAGATTACAGGAGAGCAACTTCCAAGCCATACAAATGAGTTGATGACTAAAGAGCAAGAAGAGTAAGGACTAACTTTGTGTAAGAGTAGCTTCCTGCTGAAAGAGCAGAAACAAACCAACCAACAAACAAAAGAACAACAGCAACAGAAGGAAAGATTCATTAATAAGCATATGGTTTAAAAAATCTTGAAATTCACCTAGCTGATCTAATGGGCATAGAGTTTGTTCCTTTGTAAAACTAAATGCCTCAAAGAACTCTGTAGCACAGTAAGTATGGTTTCCACTCAGGTTCAGCCTGTATTTTACATAGGAACCTCAGACCGCTGAACCATGCCTGCCCCCCCACTTCCCACAATGCATCCTAAAGGGATTTAAGGGAAACTCCTGCCTGCCCATGCCAGGCACCTTGCCTGTCTTTCCTCCCCCCTGTAACCCCAACCCCAGTGCTGCATTGGCGTTGGTCTGGTATTATATTTCCTTCCCAAGTCCAGGGACCAAACAGCACAGGGAAAACCCTAAAAATTAATGTAAATGTCTGACATGTTCCTCTTGAATTAACCAAATATTCATACCATGTTGCTGCTCTTCAGCCTCCTCCTCCACCTCCTCCACATCTTCCTCTGCTGTAATCCTTCTGCAAAGAGTTATATATGCCTTGGAACAAAGCAGTAATAAATTAAGGAACAAATAACACCACCTAAAGATAGTAAGGCTTCCAACAAAGGCTATCCATTATTTATTTGTTGCCATCAAATTAGTAAGTGCTGATTGTCTTTCAGGATATTGTTTTATAATTGGACACTATATTTCTTTTATGAAGGAAATGAAGGCATCCATTACAATAACAGCCCTTAGAACTTGTACTTTACATTTTCAAAACTCTTTACAAGCATTATGTATTAATTATGTTGAGCACATTAAACTCATTGCAACCAACAGATAAGATTATTGTTTTCTGACATCGAGAATGCATATAGAATGGGGATAATATGAAGACTATCACAGTATAGCCTTTAGTTTCATTTTATATTCCAAGAAAAGTGTCTCTACTATCAACCTTCAGCCATCTTTTTGGCTCACTTTTTTGTCTAAGGAAGAATAATTTGTGTGAGATGTCTGTGCTCAGAGATCTCTACTTTTTAAAAACTGTAGATCCATAAGGCATCCAGGGTTCACCTCTGCATTCTTAGGTCCTCAACAACCCTCCCAGTCCCCCACCTCTGTTTGCCTTCTGAGTGCTGCTATGGTGTTCACTCAGAAGAGGGGTCACAAAACCCTAACTGGAGCCCCAGCTTCTGCTTGTAGAAGGTACCCAGGTCTTAGACAGAGCGCTTTCATCTGTGAAGCTATTAAATTATATTTTCCTGTGCTTATGTATGAAAAACATTGGGTACAATTTATCCCTAAGAATATATTAGCACTAATTAGCCTTCATAGTGTAAGAAATGAAATCCTGTCACCAGTTCATGTTTAACCATTGCTGTCCTGTTGTCATTTCTGATGACTTCATCATTAGCATTTTTGATAGTCAAAAGTGACAATACATCCATCCCAGAAGCCCCAAGGAAGACCTAAAATCCAATTCACTTTTGCATGGAATTTTTCTCTGAAATATGGAACTTGGAGTATTCTAGAATAAATATCCTTCATTTGATTTACCTTGAATGCATGGGGATTTATCCATTCACAGCTTATCCCTTAAATTCATGGCTGAGTTAATGAACATACGACTACTAATTTTACCATCAGCCACCATCCTGCTTAGCTTTTAATTAAAATAACACTGGACAACCCTACAAACAGACTTTATATTGGCTCCAAACTTGGAAATACTGAGAAAAACCTAGAGCAAATGTAATGGTTATTAGTTTTCTACAGTTTATGTTTGTTTCTGCCTACAGAGTGTCATCCGAGGTCAGATATACTATTATTTACTATTATCCATGTAGTGGTAGCATTTGGAGGTCAGGCAATCTCATCTAATCTTGTGCAGGCTGGCAGACTTGCCGTAGCAGCATTTGCCTGCAGCAGCAGCGGCTGCTACGTTTGGCCATGCTCAGTCCTGGCTGTAGTTTTGCTCTACTCTAAAACCCTGTACGAGGTGCTGGGGGCTGTTTCCAGGCTGCACCTGGCTGCTTTCTCAGCCCTTGACGAGGTTAGGATTGCCATTTTCTCATTAGCATTGATATCAAATATTTTAATTGCAACATCCACTGTTAATTCTTGTATTGTATGCAATAGGGTGAATGACCACAGCCTTGGTTTTGGGAAGTGTTGAGAACAACCAGCACTGCAGAGGACTACCAATGACAGCAGCAAAACTACAAACCAGGTTATTTTGCTCCCAGTCTCCTGCAGAGATACTTTACCTGTGATATGCTGTATTTATATGCAAATGTTATGTTACATATCCAAGAACCTCTTTTGCTTATGTAAACACATATTGCTTGAGCAGTTGATGAATATCAGCATTTTGTGGGTGAAGTTTAAGCAATAATGTTGAAAGTAGAGGCATAAATATCTATGAGAGATCTCATTTGTAAAATTTATCGAGTAAGTTTTTCATTTCTTGCAAACGATGCAATGTCAGATGATTAATTTGATTTCTGCTGTGTTATTGTGGATTCTTATTTTTATTGAAATTGCAAGACCTTGATGATGAACTCCCACTGGCTAAAGCAAAGCAATACATTGTTAAAATATGCATAAAATCTAATTTGATAAACTTTACCTAAGTCTTCCTGAAATTTTCATGTATCTATCTGATTATTAGCACTGTTCAGAGGAGAAATAGCATTAAATTGTTTCAGTTACATTCAGAAGCAAATAAATAATTCTCAGGGTTTTCAGCTACTGGAGAGGAAAACACCTGGGCAGCCAGGGCCTTCAGAGACCATTCTAGCTAAAAGGAGACAAAATATACCTCAGAAAGGAACAATGTTCATTATTACAGTGAAAATATCTAAACAATAGAAGATGACCACATGAGAATGCTGATAACTCTTTTAATTTCAGACATAGCCTTATTTTTCTGACACAGGCAAAACACCCTGTCTTTCTCTTCCTTACCTGAAGTTTTGGTCACTGGGACTGTAGCTGTGCTTTTAGTTATCACAGTGATGAGTTTATGAAGAGTCTGTGGTACCTGGTATCAGTCATTTCCCTCCTCTGACTTGCATCTAGTAATTTAATTTTTCTACTTAGGTGTTCATGTTGTGGCCTTGTTTTCAGAAAAGCTAATGAAATTAAGTGCCCTCTTTAGAAGTGCTTCAGTGTCTTCCAGAATAAGATTAAATGAATGAAAGAATAATTTTTATATATAAAATGTCACAGCTGGGAGGGATAAATGAAAAGAAGAGGCATATTCATACATGACTGTTGACTTCCTACAGAAACAAACACATTTGGACTCCGTGGTGTTTACCATCTTAGCTACAGATGTCAGTTTTAAATATTATGATTATTTCCCAAGTTAAGAACAGAGACATAATACAGAAACTCCAATAACCTGGTAAGGTTTAAGGGACAATTTCGGGCCTTACAATTCTACCATGGCATATAGTGTGAAAAAAAAACCCAACCAAAACCAAAACAAAACCAAACAAACGAAAAAAAAACAGAGAACAATGAAGCAGCATTTATGACTCTGGAGACCTTGCAGAATTCTGGCAACATACAGGCTTTCTCTGAGGCAGTCACTGTGTCCTCATGTGTATCTTTGCAACCTATGCAAGGTTAAGAAATAGAGGAAAATAAGACTCTGATGTAAGGGAGTATTAGAATTAGTTTGAAATGTGTGTAATCACTAGCAGACTTAATTTTCTGTACCTGGAATCTCTATTGGTTGTCCTGGTTTTAGACCTCTATTGTTTCATGAAGCACAGAAGTGTTTTTTCGGATATATATCAACAAAAAGAATTGCCAGGAATATTAGTAAACAAAAGAAAAAAACAAAACCAAAACCAAACAAACAACCAAAAAAACCAAATAAACAAAAAAAAACCACCACCACACACACACACACAAAAAAAAACAAAAACAAAACCAAAAACCACACAAACCAAATCCAAACCAAAACAAATCAAAATATTCTGGTATCACCTAATAATGTACCTTGATGAATAGGAAGCCAGGAGGTGCCACAACTTGCATGATAAAAACCAGGAACAATTGTTTGATAAGAATTTGTTTTGGGGAAAAGTGTGATGCCTTTAATTGAAGTGATAACTTTGAATGTTAATATAACTTTCCATAAGGCTGTGTCTCTGGCATTTGTACAAAGAATATGTGAAAGAAGGCAAGCAAAGCTTGTCAGGTTCAGCTTCCATGGTGTCGTTTCTGTAGCCTACCAGCAGTCCACTGGTGCAATTCAGAGCTGTCACAAGTATTTAATACTGTTACCTTGACATGAAAAGTGCTGTGCTAATTTATTTAACTCAGCATGGTTGATGGATTGAAGCAACCAGTCTTTTTTCAGATAGATGAGCAAATAACTAGCAAGTGATAAAACTGAAGATTTTGGTCATTATGGAGTTGGACTTAATGCGAATAAATGACCCTGGGTGAAAGGCTCCTATATATGCCTCACATTGAAAGCTTGTGAATTTTTAGAACTAATTCCCATACTTTTCTATATACCAGGGCAGGGGGGGAATCATCATATTCATATATTCAACTTTTCTTGGAAATCATTATTGATGCTTAATAATAACTCATTTGTCAAGCAATTTAGACGCATTAAAAATCGTTACTTCAACATAATGGGCAAGAGAAATCAGATCCTTCTTTCATATGCGATGTTATTTGCTGAGGACTTTGCATTCATTACACTACATTGTGTCTAAAACTTAAAAGATTGACTAAATAACACTCTGAAGTTTTCTTGTTTCCAAATGTCAAGTCTTTCACAGTTCATGTGACTATAACCAGCAACATGAATTTACCTTTTACTGATAGGACTGCATACCAAGAAATCCAGCATCTCACTGATATGTATGCACATATGTATGTGTGCAAATTATGATAAAGCAACAAGCAGTCATATCATAAATGAGCCACTGGGATAGTAAATCTATGAAAAATCATATTCTGAGTAGTGATGGGATTGTCATTGTTGTGGGGGGTGAAAAGCTGGCATCAGCTGGACTCCCTTAATTAGTTATGAAGGACAACTTGCAGAAGAGATTGGAAACCAAATCACAAATTCATTTTCCCTGGCTCTTCTGCTTAACAGTAAGAAATAGCTGCCAAAAAGCATAATTTAATGGATTTCAATATTGGGAATCTGGCTCAGAAAAACTATTTTCCAGACTGAGAAATGGGAATAAATCATCCTCCTTATGGGGCTCTGGGTTCTTTATAGGGTTCTCTCTTTCTTGCAGCTTATGTGAATCACTGGTGCCCCATGGAATGACACATATAAAATTATATGAGAAGTGAATCATCCCCAGCGTGCAGCTATTAGCCTACCATCCTGAAGCTGCTAAATTATCTTTCTCAGTCATCCCTTGAATCTTCTCAACAGTGATGTGTTCAGTTTTGCTCTATTTTATTGATTAACAACACATCTTTAGGAAATTTTATATTGTTTTATAGCATCTTTCATTGGAAGAGCTCTCAAATAGCCTAGCAGACAAGAAAGGATATTGTGGAGTGTAATAGAGAGGTCTCATCAGAGACACCATGACCTAATCTTGTCCTCCAAGTGCCACCTGTCTCTCTCACCACAGAACTGGCCCTCCATAAACTTCAGGTGATTTTTTTAAAAATAAGGTTTTTCAAACAGAAAAAAAAAACAAAAAAAAAACAAAAAAAAACCAAACCCACAAAACTGAAAACCAAGAAATGGAAAATCTAAGATAAAAACTGAACAGACCGACAAAATACAGGACACTGTACTCATGACATAGGTTATACATGACTAAGTGTTTCATTACCCTCTCTGTGTTGGCTAGCCCTGGGTAATCAACTTGCTTGTAGTCAGCATGAGCCTGGGGTGGAGAGCATAACTCAGAAATCTAATATGACCTAGATGTTCTGCCTTTCACAGAATCATAGAATCATTAAGTTTAGAAAAGACCCCTAAAATCACAGAATCACAGAATCCTCATGATTGGAAAGGACATCCAAGATCACCTAGTCCAAACACACCCATAACAAAAAAAATACTAAAAAACCCCCCAAAATTTAAATACCCTGATCACACATGACTACAAAAACACACACAAAAAAAACAAAATACACAAAATAAGCCCCTACATGGCTGCCACTAGAACCTGTCTTGAAGCACCAGGTCCACCCGTTCCTTAAATACCTCCAGGGATGGTGACTCAACCACATCCCTGGGAAGGCTGTTCCAGTGCCTCACCACTCTTTCTGTAAAGAATTTCTTCCTAATATCCAATCTAAACCTCCCCTGATGCAACTTCAGACCATTTCCTCTGGTTCTGTCAGGAGTTACTGAGGAGAAGAGGCCAACCCCCACCTCTCCACAACCTCCTTTCAGTTAGTTGTAGAGGGCAATGAGGTCCCCCCTCAGCCTCCTCTTCTCCAAACTGAACATGCCCAGCTCCCTCAGCCTCTCCTCATAAAGCTTGTTCTCTAAACCTTTCACGAGCTTGGTAGCTCTCCTCTGGACACCTTCCAGCATCTCAATGTCTTTCCTACAATGAAGGGCCCAGAACTGAGCACAGTATTTGAGATGAGACCTCACAAGGTCTGAGTACAAGGGCACAATAACTTCCCTTCTCCTACTGGCCACACTATTCTTGATACCAGCCAGGATCCTGCTGGCCTTCTTAGCCACCTAGGCACACTGCTGACTCATATTAAGCCACCAGCACCCCCAGGTCCTTTTTGGCTGGGCAGCTTTCCAGCCACTGAGCCCCAAGCTCGTAGCATTGCCTGGGGTTGTTGTGACTGAAATGCAGGACCTGGCTCTTGGCCTTGTTGTACCTAATACAATTGGCCTTGGCCCATCAATCCAACCTGTCCAGGTCTCTCTGTAGAACCTTCCTGACCTTGAGCACATCAACACTCCCACACAATTTGGTGTCATCTGCAAACTTACTGAGGGTGCTCTTAGTCCCCACGTCCAGGTCATCGACAAAAATTCCAAACAATACTGGCCCCAAAACTGAGCCCTGAGGGACACCAGTGGTGACCGGCAGCCAGCTCAATTTCACCCCATGAATCACAACGCTCTGGGAGCAGCCATCCAGTCAGTTTTTAACCCAGCAAAGAGTCCATTTGTCTATGCCGTGTTTGCCAGTTTCTGGCAGAATGCTGTGGAGACAGCATCAAGATCGTCAAGTCCAATCATCTACCCATCGTTATCATGACCACTAAACCATGTCTTCATGTTTCTTGAACACCTGGTGAATCCACCATCTCCCTGGGCAGCCTGTTCCAATTCCTCACCACTCTTTCAAGATAGAAATAATCAAACCTATCCCACCAAATGGTATCTTCTCTTACTGTTCCAGTTTGTACTTCAGCAGATCTTTGAGCTCCCAGGCCTCAAAGGTGAAACATAGCAAGACGTTGTCTGTCAGGATTCCTCTGATCTGAAATAAAGGCAAAAAGCAATTAAAAAAAAAATAAAAGAAAGAAAAATAATAGCATTTGGATAGATACCCATAAAATTGTATGACAAAACCTAATTGTACATAATTGTATGTGAGCAGATGCAGAGAAGGACTTAGGGATGCTGGTTGATGAAACGCTTAACTTAAACCATCAGTGTACACTGGCAGCCCAAAAAGCCAACTGTATCCTGGGATGCATCAAAAGATGGGTTACTAGCAAGTCAAGGGAGGTGATTCTGCCCCTCTACTCTGCTCTTGTGAGACCTCAAATGGAGCACTGCATCCAGCTCTGGAGCCCCCAACAAAAGAAGGACATTGTTCTCTTGGAGAGGGTCCAGAGGAGGGCCACAAAGATGATCAGAGGGCTGCAACACCTCTCCTACCACGGACAGGCTAGGGAGTTGGGTCTATTCAGCCTGGAGAAGAGAAGGCTCCAGGCAGACCTTATAGCAGCCTTCCAGTACCTGAAGGGGTACTACAAGAAAGCTGGGGAGGGACTTTTTATGAGGCCATGTGGTGGTAGGACGAGGGGCAATGGTTTTAAACTAGAGCAGGGTCAATTTTGATTAGACATTAGGAAGAAGTTCTTTACTATGAGGGTAGTGAGACACTGGAATGGGTTGCCCAGATGAGCTGTGGAAGCCTCATCCCTGAAAGTGTTTAAGGCCAGGCTGGATAAGGCTTTGAGCAGCCTGGTCTAGTGGGAGGTGTCCCTGCCCATGGCAGGGGTGATGGATCTAGATGATCTTTAAAGTCTCTTCCAACTCAAGCTATTCTATGATTCTATGATAACTATGCATATCTTGAGTTCTTTTTATGAAACCTGAGGAGAAGCTACAAAGGAGAACTTAGAGGCAGGAATAAGGGAGTTGAAGATTACAAGTGGTCTGAAGCATGGCTGCATAACATAGCATATATTATATGCTTGCTTTAGGGCAAGAATATGGAAACCTGCAAAGCTCTACCTTCTGCAAGGAGATAAACACATCCAGTGAAGAGATTTTGCCTCTCTGTCTATCATTCTAATGCTTTAGCATCCTTGACTGCAGTCAAAGCACATCAATGGCAAAGGATCTTACATTAATGTCAGTGAAGGACTTTCCTCATATATTACACAGTGCATGTTTAGTACTTGTCAGAATCAGAGCCACTGTCACAATTAAAAAGCCTGTAAAACTTGCACTTGTTGTTAGCATAGCTTTTTTGGGAAAAAAAAAACCACTTTTTTTTAACCTTTTATGTACCTTTTGTGTCTCTGGCCAAAGCTAATCTGTGATTAGCTTTGGAATCATCAGGCTCTGCACTGATAGGAAATCTACTTCCCCCCCACACTCCTTCCCCCCAGCACTTCAAATGTGAATAGATCACAGAAAGAGGCAGAAGAGGCAGGAACAGCTGCTATGTCTTCACTCTTGGTTGGTGACAGAAACTGCATTTCATTATAGGGTGGAGTTGGAAAGCTGATCTTCTCAGAGTGTATGTTCCTAGGCTGGCTTTTGTAGATGCGTACCCAGGAGTTGATATGTTCTCAGAATTATTCTATCTCGGTGCTGATTTACCATTACCATTCTCTGAATAATTAGCTAAGGTTATCACACAGTTCATAGACTTCCTCTGATTCTGATGTGTCCAGGACACTGCTGGAAAAGGCAACGTTACCTCTCAGGGACAAGAAGCAGCAACCATTGACCTTTGAGATGCTAAAATTCTCAAAAAAACCTTTTCATTTCTCTGAATCATAATGAACTTTCTTTCCTTGAACTGGTTTAGGTTTTCCTCAGCTCAGAATCTCCCACTGTAGCGAAAGAAAAAAAAAAAAAAAGGGAAAAACAAACAAACAAAAAGAATGAAAAAAGAAAGAGAAAATAAAAAAAAAAAAAGGAAAGATGAGATTTGCCTCTACTACCACTACTTCTACTATTTTGTAGGGGTAAGACTGTACTTTTTACTGGATCATTTATCTTTGTGATGGAGGTCCTGATTTTAATTTATACTTAGGCCACTTTGGAGTACCCTGGCAGTGTAATGGGGCTTTAAAATCAGCTCGGATCAGATTTGTGCTCACTTGAAGGCACTTCTGCTCAGACAGAAGGGTTGGAGAGTAGATGGGCATCAGAATTGTAATGTTTTAATTAACTAACAGCTATTGTTGCCCCTCAATGTGTGGGCAACTGTGAGGCCTGGTCCGGGAAATGGTGACGCAGCTACTTTATGGCCGCACGGGTCATTAACACGCAGACACCAATGTGGTGGACGGCAAATGGTGTTTATTGGTGGGTAACACCGCGTTATATAGCCTACGTTCTACAGCGTCACATCTGTCTGCTTACCTCATAAATCAAGCGCTATTGGCTATCAAGCTGTCCCTGTCTTCCCGTACAGCGCAAAAAACTTCCGAAGACCGGACCCTAACTACCACAAGCTATATACCTCTTCTGAAAATGACAACAACATTAAGACATCACAGGTGAGGATACCAGAGTAGCTCTGCCTAGGGTATACCCAGTACTTACAAGTGGATCATCTGATACAGGTGCAATAGTAGAGGAGAGGATGTCTGTGGAAAGACCTAATACAAGATTATGCCCCAAATGGCACTTTGAAACTCTGATCTTGGAATTTATCAGTAACTTACAGGGTGTTGGCTCATTAATCATGTGAATATAGCAATGAAAGGGACAAAATGCACAGTATAACTGAGCTCAGACTACAATTTGGAGGCCACATTTAAGCTGTCAGCCGCACAAAGAAAAAAGCACATACATATCATCTAAGCAAAACAACCAGTTGATTGTATCAGCAAAGGACATGAGTGTTAATGAAAAACAGGGGTTGTACTTGATTCAGTGATATGGTTTGGGGAGAAGTTGGGGGTTGTAGGGAAGGTAAAGGTACAAAACATGCTTGAATGTGGAAATCTTAGTTTGGCACTTGAAGCTTTTCTGATCCCTTAGTGAGGTCCATGTGGGTACAAAACCCTTTCTAGATTGCAGTTCACTGCCCTTATTAAAGCAATTTTAAAAAAAAGGGGAGGGAAGTGGTGCAGGAGTTGGCTTATCATTAAAATACTGTATTTTATGTGCATATTTGGAGATGTCTTACATGAGCTGAGTGCACAAGATCCCATTCTAGAGAGCAGAGAACTCAGGCTCAGACCCATTTTGCAGGTTCCTAAGGGCCCTTTTTTTATCTACCAGCACTGTGCAATGTCTCAGGTATCCTCTGACATGTAAAATGTCATGAATGGCTCTCTGTGGGCAACGGAATCAAGCCCACGGTGCCACAGTTCATGGGTTTAATCAGATTTTACTAATACTTATATAAAGCAAAATAGTCACTTCACTGAAATAGGGTAAACTAGACCATGTGAACTCAGGGCAAGAAACAGCATGGTCCTCCAGGAGAAGTGCTATTAATAATCAGAAAAAAAACACATAAACACAGGCACAGGCACACACACCACCTTGTAACTGCTCTGCCTACTGAAGCTTCAAGTGGAGCTTGCATCTTCGTAAAGACCAGAAGTCATTAGCCTGAAGACACAATTCTCTAGAAAACAAGATTTTATAGTTCCCATACTTGCAGAACTATTTATTTGTCATAAAGTATGTATGAATTTCACTGCCTTTAAAATCAAGTACAACTTTCTCATCTGGCTCTGTATTACAGGATTTGCCATTGGCTATTCATGAACCCTGATTCCCAGAAGAAGCAGCAGTCCCTGGACATGAGAAGACATCACCAGCTGACACTGAACATTATCTGTGTACTTAATGTACGCCACTGCCATTATGTCCTGAACAAAGACTTAACTTATAAACATTAAAAAGATTCTATGATAAATGTTAACTATTAACTGAGCTGATCCATGCCAGTGCTTCATATGAAGGATAAGCAGTGCATGTGGCGTTTGTCCTTTCATTAACATGTGGGTATATTAATATTATACAAGTGACATTCAGGGAAATGAACAGCCCATTATTCCATAGGTCTCTCATGAAAGATAGCCTCTCCTGAGGTTGCTTGATGGAAAAGTTTCTAAGTGGATTAGTAGGAAGCATGGAGAGAATGAATGAACTTTGCAGTGACTACTCTTAATAATGACTGCAGGTAATTAAAAAGATACAAAGTACCTGGAGAATTCTAGGTCTCATGGTGCTAACAGTATTTTAAAAACATCTAATGATGGAGTGAATTGAGTTTAAAAAATAATTTAGCTGGTCCTTGCCTTAACAAGTATCTTTTATGTGATGCAGGAATTAGAAGTTATATATTGGTGCAATGAGTGTTTAAAGATTTTTCCTATTTGCAGTGTTGATCATTATTGAATAGTAATGTTTATGTAAATTGTGGAGCAGAAGGCTTTTCAGTATTGGAAAATGTTACCCTGCAAACTCATTAGCTTTCAGCCGCTGTGTTTACAAAAAGGTACAAACCAAAATATGTACTGAAGACAATGCTACAAACTGAGTACAAATCCAGGCACTAACATGACGTGGTCAGATTGAGTAGTGTCACTACTCACTGCTTTCCCCTGGGAACTCAGTGAAGAACAAGGACAGAGACAGCATTTCCAGGGAAAGGACTACCTGTCCAAACAGTAAAGGATTATTTTGACCCTGGCTCTTAGTAGACCTTCATTCTCTATATGTAAATGTTTAACCTGAAGCTCTCAGCTGGACAGATAAGAGCCTGGTTTTCTAGTGTAGGATTTAGTTCATTTAACTGCTGTGTGCCTGTATCTTACAAGTGTAATGAAAACAGCCATCTCTGAGAAAGTGCCTAAGTTCCTTAGATTCTCAAAAGAGAAAGATACATGACCTTAAGGCCATCATAAAAGGTCATATACATCTAACTCATGCTCAAACTTCGATGAATAAGAACTCCCTCAGGAGGTTTTCACAGTCACCTACCACATTCCATTGACAACAAAGTGAATTTAAGCATTTCAGAAAGACTCATCTTCAGAGCCTTAAAATAGGGTTCTGTTTGATGCATAACTTGGGTGAGATGCATCCAACCACACACTTAAATAAATAAATTACAGTGTCTTGGTGAGGACAAAAAGAGCTAGGTACAAATTCTAAGAAAAAAGATAAGGAGAGAAATTTGGATAAAATGTTTCTTTGTTGACTGATTAAAGAACAACAAAAAAAGTTCTGCATTTCCCATTTTAGAAGCCCACAGAAGGCTGAGATTATATTGGCTTCTTCAGTCAAAACTTCCCAAGCTGTGGTACACCTGGAAGGAATACTAAAGTAGAAGAGACATAGTGAAGCCAAGCAGACAGCATGGGTATGGCAGGTCTGTTGGCAGACCTTCCAGCAGAGTTGGGGAGTCAAGAAGCTGTTTGCTTGCTCCACCACCTAACGATTCTGAGCAGGTGCAAGAAATTCCATCAAGAACCATCAAAGCTGTAATAATAATAATAATAATAATATGAAATTTCCCATATTTCCCACACTTTTCTGCTCTGGAGGCCCAACTAGACTAAGCATTGGTTGAGCCACATCTCTTCAACAAGCCCTTTCCAGGCCAGAATCTCAGAAGTAATCATTACCATCCAAAGTGCTTTCCAGACCTACAACCTGCCATTCTGACTCCAAGATAAAGTCAGTACTTAGCTGGCTGTAGCTGCATTAAAAAAAAAAAAAAATATATATATATAAAATTGAAGTGGCTTTGTAAGGAGTTTTTTGTGTTCTCACCATCTGTAGACTCTCCTTTGCCTGTCCTTCATCTTTTTTAAAAACTTTCTCCAAAAAGACATTTTCTATCTCTCTGTTTAATGCCCCAGTGGAACTTTTTATCTTTGCAAAACACTTTGAGATGCATTCTGCTTGAAAGACACTGTCCTGAGAAAGGGCCAGCTCATACTGTGCTGTTTGCACAGAAAGCAAGAAGAAGGAAGAGCAATAGAACAAGTTAATTACTTTGGAGCTGCAATGCTTCCCACTACCACAGCCTCGGCATGAGGTCCTGACAACAGCCACCAGAGGCATGAGCTCGCTGGCAACTCCTCTGGTGCTGCTTTAACTGATGTCACAGAGCAGCTCATGGCAAATAAAGAAGCTACAAAGAGCAGCAGGACATCAGTGATGTAACTCAAGCTAAAAAAAAAAAATGAAAAAATCAGGAAATATCTGAAAAGCACAAAAACCTTTCTGCCCCATTAGCCTCTTCTGAGCAAATGTGTACCCTCTCCTGGGAGCACTGTTCACCTGCCCTTCAAAGATGCTTTATTCAGGAAAAGAGCAAAATATCAGAGTACAGCTGCAAAAATTAATTCCCACTCATCTCCTAAGCATAGATATATATTCTGCAGCTGTACAAGCTAGGGTGAGACAACCTAGCCTACATTGCATAGGTCAAGTTTGTGAGACATACTGGGTCGATCTGGATCTGACTTCTCAGTTTCACCTAGAACCAAAGATTACTAATGACAATGCCTAATGCTGTGGGGTAAGCACATTCATCAGTAGGAAGCACTTAGGAATTTCCTCATTCTTCAGTGTATTAGGCTTTGAACTAAAAGCCACTAAAGTGAGAAAACTCTGAAGGGATCACAATTCATTTTCTTTAGAAAGCATTTTTTTTTGACCCATGCTAGCAACTGCATGCCTGGCTTAGCGGCCACTTCTGTTCTGTTGTGTTTGCCTTTCCTTCTCTTCCTCCCACTTGACCTCAGCGGGAAATTCGTGCTGCCTGTCTAGCTTACAATTCCACTGATTGAATAATTGAGATGTAAAAGAAACATTTCTCTTGGATTCTTTCTTTTTTCAAGATTCAAACATTTCCCTTTACCACTTTTGCTTCTCTCATCTCCTTAGAGTTTTGTACCTGGGCCCCTATATATAGGACAAAATCAGTGTTGAGAACTTTAATCCACCATCTGTCTGTTTATATCCAGTGGCATCCAGACACAGGACTTGTACCAAAGAGCTCTCTAGTCTGAGTATACAAATAAGAAGGATGTAGCAAGTTCTCAGTATTTTCTTTAAATGGTTTCAGCAGGATCCTCCACCTCTAATCTAATCATTGCCAGTAGTGTAGTATGTCTCTACAATTTTTCTTTCCTTACAGTTTCGACAGGCTTTGTGTGTTATTGCCACCACAGCTACTATAATCAGCAAGGCCAGTGTCAAATGTGCCCTTTTCTGCAGTGGCTGCAAGTTGAACTGAGCCAGAGCTATGCTTTTAGGTTAGGGGCATCACAACACTAACTGATACTCTCTTCTTTTTGTATTCATATACCATACACAGGACTTTGCAGACCAAGAAGCCAAACCTAAACAAAAAAAAACATCCCTGAAACACAAAACCCATTGCCTTCCTTTTTCACGGGTGAGATATGGAAAGGGCACTTTTGACACTTGAAAGCCAACCCAATCTTTTGTATGCCACTGCATTCACAGGTTATCAAGCATAAATATGGTTCATTCTTTGGGAATTATTTTCCCCTCAAGATTTTTCTTTTACTTATTCATTTACATTGTTCCTCCAAAACTGACTCAGTTCCATGACATCCTAATTTACTCTTCCTGAAACTGCATAGCCTATATCAAAGAAAACACATCTCACAGAAGTGCCTCCACAGCACATTATGAACTGTGAAGCTCCCAAAGAGCAATTTAAAATGAAGAACAACCTTTTCCAACATCCTTTTCAGAACTGCACATGGACATTAGCCAGACACAAGACTGAGCTGCAGAGGGTGCATTAAACTCCCCATCTGCTCTTCACACTGCTTGCCACTGATTTATAACCCACAGCAAAGTCATTTGGCCAAAAAAATCATAGTGGATGAGACAAGTGGACTAGAAGGCAGCTGAGCCTTTCCTTCCACAGTGTCCATGGAAGGAAATGTGCCCCAGCCAGCCTGTATATTCCCAATATTTGGTTCCAGAGTATGTCAGATTTGTAGGCAGGTCAGTGTTCAAGCAAACTAGTGAAGCCAGATTTTGTTCTCATACATGCTGTTTCATAGGTATTATCTTGGTCTTGGCACAACTCTAAATTCACTCCCATGTACATGATGTTAAAGTATCCTTCAGGCACTCAGCAGCTCTCCTGGAAACAGGGAAGGGTTTTCTGAAAGTCCACCGATTTTTTCCACTTCCCGGGAGACTGCTTTCCTAACCCACTCACTCATTCTGCCCAGCTCACAGTTGTGGTGCTGTGATCTGATGCTCTGCAGATTCGCTGCCATGGACGAGCCTGAGTTTCACAGAATCATAGAAAGGTGTGGGTTGGAAGGGACCTTAAACACCATCTCGTCCCGACGCCTCTGCCATGGGGAGGGACGTTTCCCATAGGCTGCTTTGCCCACATACGGACTTCGCACGGTCCCTCTTTGCAAAAGGGTCAGCCTCGGAAGCAACGGATTTGAGCGGTTTATGCTGTGGGACAGACGCGGGTGTAAGAGCGGGTGTCTGGGTGGGTTTCTAAGATGCGCGAAAAATCCCGATGACTTTCATCCTCGTAACAGCAATACTGC
This sequence comes from Chloroceryle amazona, assembly GCA_027560015.1. NCBI lineage: Eukaryota > Metazoa > Chordata > Aves > Coraciiformes > Cerylidae > Chloroceryle > Chloroceryle amazona. The sequence continues at coordinate 150 of JANHFX010015204.1, read as the reverse complement.
GGAGAGGTTTCGCCCCGCCGCGAGGCGAGCGAAGCTCCTTGCCAGCACTCACCCAACGGAGGGCACGCCGAGCTGTGCCCCGCGCCGCTGCAGCTGCACAAACCGCCCGGCTCCGAGCGAAGGGGTAGCGGCTGCCCCCGCCCCGCTCCA